>APFE030388735.1:7410-25941 GCA_000404065.3 Pinus taeda | reverse complement strand
GAGAGATCAAAACGTAAAACTCCATCATTTTTCTTTTCATTTTATTTATTTATTTACATTTTAATAGTTAATATTGAACCATATAAATTTCGAGAGATATGTAAAACTCGAGACTTATAAATAACCTCTTGGTCATCAATGCAACACCTTTTTTATTATAATATCACACAATATCCAAAATATTTACAATCTTTTTATAAATTTGTAGCATTTCAGATGTGATGACAAACCATTTAATACTACAGTCATGGCATGAGGATGAATTACACTATTATTAGCGTTTCAGATGTGATGACAGGGCATTCGATACTACAGCGATGGCACGAGGATGAATTACACTATTATTATGAGTTCTCTTGTGCAGAATGTGGGATGTAGAGGAGAACCATGCGAATCTAAAAATCATCATTTCTTTTATTGGAGATGCGGGTGTGCCGAATGTTTTTCACAATGAAACATAATAATAGTAATTGTAGATTTGTTCAACCACCCCCACCCCCGGCCTATGTAAAGGACGTGCAACTACGTCAATTCTGGCATCATTGGACAGAACAGTAGCATAACATTGTTAGTGTCAAAGCACTCACCGATGTAATGGCCACTCCCCCTGCGTATGTAAAGGACTTGCAACTACGTCAGTTCTGGCATCATTGAGCAGAACAGTAGCATAACATTGTTAGTGACAAAGAAGTCACCAACGTAATGGCCACTCACAAAATTAGTTTTTATTTTTATTTTTAAATGAATTGTTAGGCACTAACAAATACCAAAAATAAATTGTCCTCCACTAGTGGAATTATGTCGCATCAAAGCTCACTCAACCAATTGAATATTAGAATAAAGATGTTTAGAAAATTAGAAATTATTTTTAAGTTACTAGAAAATAGAAATATTCATCATTTTCCGAAACATTAGTTAAAATTGCAAAAACACAACAAAATAATACAAAATCAATGAAACTTGACTGCCAAAAAATGGTATAATCCATAATAAAGCAAGAACTGATAATTAATTATTGATTATACAGTTTAAAAACATTTTATTCAAAATCCAAATTTACAATTTTAATGGGTCAAAGATGTATTTTAAATATTTATATTGCAGCTCCATCTAATTAAATTGTTATCATTTCTAATACATAAATACACATTATTATTAATATTATTATTTTAAAATTGTAAATATTTTTCATGTGGAGAGGGCATAACTTTGTGTAGTTTCATGTGTGTAAATATGAACGTTTGATAGAATGAAGTGAATCTAGGTTCATCTATATCTTCCTTAAAATTGATTTGTATTTCTTTGTAAGTTGATGACTAAACCTTATCTGAAATTTATTTTGATTTTCATTAAATTTTGAGAAGCATGTACTAATATTTATTAAAAACAAAAATCTTGGAGACGTATACAAATAACAATCCAAGGACATGACAAATGACTAGTCATATACTAGTCACATCCTAGGATGACTAGTCACATCCTAAGAAGGTGGTGTCCCACCAAATAAAAACAAAGACAAAGTGGACCCTTCACAAAAGGATATTTAATAATTAAATGGTCGGTTGGATGATACACAAAAACAGAATGTGCTTATGTATTATTGATGGGACTATTTGAAGGGTCACTTTCGGTTAATTGTAGGGTCAAAGTCTAAGGTATAGAATGCGATTATTTTCTAACATAAAATAATATTTTTTCTTTTATTTTCTCGAGATGTGCAACAATGATTCGAAATGTTCAAAAAAAATCTTTCGAGTGACACCCGTTGACTCAATTTTATATTTTTAAGAGTAGAATTGTAAATTCATCATTATAATATAATGTTCACTAATGAGTTCAAAGAAATGAGTGTAAAAAACATATATATTTATTAAAAATTATTTACAAAATATATATAAATAATAATAACATAGTATTTATTAAAAATTATTTTACAAAATATATAAATAATAAATAATATAGTATTTATTAAAATTATTTACAAAATATATATAACTTTTAATAATAATAATTTGTTTTTAAAGGGATAGTATTAAGTTAAATCTAAAATTGGTATATAAGATCTTTATTTTATAGAATAAGGGGCTTTTTTTATGTAATGAAATTTATGAAGGTACACATATTCTATGCCATCTAAATTTGAACTTATAGTTTTTTATAAGAAAATGCATGTTCTTAATCATTATAATCTTAGCATAATGTTTAAACGAGTCTAGATTCATCTTAACATTGAATCTACCAAGTGGCGAAAGGGATCAAATCTCTCTCTTGAGGTGCAAACGTCTTTTATAGTGAAAATGGATTTGATCCCTCTCAACACTTAGCATATCCAAAGTTAAGATGGATGTAGGCCGCTTTAATTATTAGCCTTTAAGTACGTCACAATAGAGAAGAATACCATAGGAAAAAAACCATGGGTTAAAAATACCAAGGGAAAAAAACATGGATTGAAATATTGTGTTTTTTATTTATTTTTTTTTTTCTAAATTTAATTTTGTTTTATTTTGATTCAGTCAAAATGTTATACTTTACAACATTTAGCCCATGATAACATTGATAAAAGTGTTAAATGTAACATTAACATGATAAATCAACATATATTTATTTTAAATTCAAATCTCTCAAGCATTAAGAGGAATCAAACACCATGTATTAATTCCTTCATATTAAATGATAAAAAAATTACCTTGAAAACAAATAATCCTTCTTTGTACTTGATAGATATAGATTTAAGATAAATCTACTCTCATTTATTTTTAAGATGTTATCATGTATTAATGTACAGACATAATAATTTTTTATTTATTTTATTTATTTATTTTTGTTGTGTAGATATGTACATACGTTTTTTCTTTTCTTTTCAAGCAATGTTATGTGATAACATCTTCTCCATTACTAATTGTAGAGCACCTTGTCGTGCAATATGAATAGAGTGTAATATTTTTTTGTTCATTGTCAACTAAGAACCCATGAACATAAATAAGTATTCATTATTTTTCTTATTACAAACTAATTAAGTAGACATTTTTTTTCTTATTTCGAGGACCAATTCATAATCAAAAGTAAATCTTTGTTTTATTAGTAATGATGTATAGTAAAATTACTAGTGTTTTATGTTTTGATTCTAACTCAAGAACATAAATTTAAATTTTATTTAAGCTAACTTGTATTTTTTTTGTTAAGCTTGGCAGGACCTTTCATTTTCTATTCCATAATAGGCAAATTTACACCACATAGATTGGCTAGGTGGCCTTAACTTGCCCAATGGGAAACCAAGTTTGTTGGCCACCTATCTGCATTGTAAGCCATCCAAAAACAATAAAGTTTCAATCTCTCTAGCCAAGATATATATGTCTATGTTTCATGACCAGACTCTATATTTCTATCTATACCTATACTTGCATGGGAAAAAGTAAATGATATCCACATATATAACAGAAGTAAACATGGGAAACTAACTAGCCCTTCTACTCCTCCAAGGTTGATTCCACTAGAGCGAGATCCTTAGCAGTTGCTCCAGGCATCTCCGACAGTTCCAGGATGCATGGAATGTGTCTTTCAATTATATCCAACCTAATATCTTTCTTATCGAGTTGGAATTGAATTTTTTGTAGATCTTGTTTGTAGCTTGACATACCTTGGAGAGAAACTACCATGCCCGCTGAGATTTGTTCCATGGCCTTGCTCAACAAGCTTTTCATTATCCAGTAGAGGTATAAGGTCTGCTTAAATTGTGTTATCCTGACTCTAGTGTTCCCAGTATCTGGGACAAGTGTCCTCTAATTTTCCATATCCTCCTCAATCTCACTGCCCTGCTTAATTTCCTCTTCCCATTCCTCTAATAGATTCTGGATGCCTTCATCTGTACCCTCATGATATGCCTCAGTAGCTTTGCTCATAATATGTTCTACCAGTTTCCTCCCTATGCGGGGCTCAGACGTGCTCAGGTCCTTATCCTTTCTAGGCTCCCGATCCCGTCTTCCACGTCCGCGACCTTTTGCAGGCCGAGCCATGTTAACCATGCCCAAAACCTATTCACAGCAATAATTTGTTAACCAAAAGCAATTTGACATAATATGGCATTGGTTTCTTCCTTGAATTGATTTATCAGTGTCGTCTATCTCCCCATGCTCCTCCCTTATCCTTTTATTATCAGTACCAGAGCCATAATGGATGGAGATCTAGTCCTTAGAAAGGGCAAGTCTTCAAATCCCTTCTGTCATCTCACCCCTCCACCCCAAGTGCCTCCCATATGCCATCGGGTTAGCAATCCCATGCCAAGGCCACACAAGTGAGCCCAGCCTCAAACCGACAGGTTGCCATCCATGAATTGCAGACCCTTTCCCCTCTGCCCAATCAACTAGAGCAAGACCATTGTCATTTTCATACTCGATGTCCCCCTTAAGGACCCTAGAAATTCTCTTACCACAGGAATTTCTCACAATACCCTATAAATTACAATGGTTTCAGCAGCAAGGCCAAGCTCCTATACAACAAAGTAATTGACCCACACTTCCCACAACATCAAACTCATAGCCTCTACCTACCTGACCCCTTTAGCTAGCCCCACTCAGCCCTCGGCGTGCTATATCTAGGTTCCCAATGCGAAACAACGCAAGGTTAAGACAACAAAAGGCAGAGGTGATACCCGACAAGCATAGTACCTTAACGCAGAAGCAAACCATTGTAGCCAATCGCCACCTACATTTCCCCCAACATTTCTCAACCTCCCAATTAACATTCATATTTTTCCCCCTCTCCCCCCAGCAGAAATCGAACTAGGTCGTCATTGCAAAGGAGGCGAAGAGCCAAGAAACATACATGTTAACAATTGTAGGTCATATCCAAGCTTGATGCCAAGGATGTTGATGCCCTCCCTTTCCCCTACACCTGCTCCTTCATCTGCAAGCAAACTCACCAGCATTACCCACATGTCTACCCTTTGCTCCTATAAATCTTGCCCCTCCACTATCTTCTCTGCCACCTTTCCCACCACCCTTGCATGCACTCATGCCAAGGGCCACCGCACCCATCGCTTTGAGCATGTGGGGGGTGGTGCTACGTAAATCATAGGTACACTTCATTACTTTCCGCAGGTTGTCCCAACCACTAGCACGTACCCCTATCGGGGTAATCTAACTTGTATTTTTTTGACTGTAAAGCCAAATTGCATTTTGTAAAAGTAAGTCTTTGTTATTATTAATAGTGACATATGGAAAATTTAAAGATGTCTTCTATTTCTAGTTCTAATTCAAGAATATAATTTCAAAATTACTTTAAAGTCAACTTGTATTTTTTTACTTTAAGGTATACTTGTATTTTTATTTTAAGTTTTTAATGTAAGTAATTTTTATCATTTTTAATTTAACATCATCTAATGCTATGTGACAACATCTCACCCATACTATGCTATAGAGTGCCTCTCAATGCAATTACACAAACGATAACATCTCCCCCATATTGGGTTGTAGAGTGCCTCTCGGTTTAATAATGATATTATTAATAATAAAAATTAAAATGTTTGCTATATCACAAATATGATTATTCATGTTCATCTTATTGAATATCTTGATCATTATTCAACATGATTAACTATAATCACTATTATTGCGCTAAGAGGCACTCTCCAGTCCATTATGGAAGAGATGTTGTCTTGTCCTGTTATGTTATGTAAACATTTGGACTTTGTCAAATAACATAAAAATTAAAATAAAATTAAAATACATTAACATTAAAGTAAATTAAATAATAAAAATAATAATTATAATTATAATTCATTTGATCTCGCTCGACGCTTGGTAGATTCGAAGTTAATATGGATCTAGGTTGGTTATTCTTATAACCAACTTAAATATATTTTAAACCTCAAAGTGCAAACCTCTTTTTGAATGTAAAACTTGAGGAAACGTTTGCGCCTCAAGACACTTGATCCCTCTTGGTTCTTGATAGATCTGGGGTTAAGATAGATCTACGTTGATTTCATTCATGGGTGGTCACACAAAATTCTAGATGATTAATATTATGTATATATATATGTTTGAGATTAATTTGATCATTTGAAATTTATTCACTTTCTCTAGTTGGTTGAGATTATAGAGAGTAATGTCGAAATAATATCAAAGTATATGTCAATTTATAATGCATTGATTTTAATGTACATGTCATTTTTTTTCAATTGTTAATGCATTAATTTTAGTGTACATGTCAGTTTCTATTTATATTCAATATTTTTTAGGAAAACTGCAATAGCATCGTGTAATTCCTTAGAATCAAAGATACTTACAAATAACTATAGCACACACAAGAAAGGGTCGAGAGAGGGTCCATCAGACATTACATTCAAGAAAGTTTATAAATCCATTAGCTTTGGCTCATTGAGGACTTCCATTACAACCCTGCATACATTATCAAAAACCTTCCAAACTGAGCATAGCATAAAAAGACAACAACAAAAACAAATTTTAAAAACTTGAGATACAATGACCAAGAGCTCGCCCACAAAAGCATAATTTTGACTACTGAAGCAAAAACATCAAAAACATATCAGAGAGAGACTTAACATAATCCTGTAGATATAAAAAATAAATAAATAAATAAATAAAATAAAATAAAATAAACTGATAAGAACCAAAGAAGTGGTGTACTCCTTTGTTCCATTCTTCAATGAAGATCTCACCATTCTGAAGATGAAGCCTTTTTTTTATAGAAAATCATCCTACTTGTTGAAATCCATGTAGATGTGGAAAAAAGATAAGTGTTGAAACTCCAACAACAAATGCTCGAGATTTGACTTATAGTAGCCTAATTTTAAGACATTTAAATCAACTTTCTTAAATAGCCAGTCAACAATTACTTTACAGTCTCCCCCAATCATAATCTTAGGAATATTGAACGATCAATTTGACAGAAATAGGAGAACCCATACCACTAAGAGCTTTGCTTTTGTGTTGGTACCTTGACCAAGACTGATACTAGCCTTCAGAAAATGTTTCTGAGATAATCAAATGATGAAGCCTCCACCACACACATCATTTTGTGAGGCAACATCAAAGAGAGTTGTGGGAATATCCGCATTAAGAGAAGGATAGGCATTATTTTTTGGACCATTTTTTCTTTGTAGTGATATTTTCTTAAAAAAACCATTGGTTTTGAAGAAGCCTACATCAGATATGGAGCAATGTTTTCAAATTTTTTTTTCCTAATCCCCACAGGGTCCAAGCAATGAATATAGGTAGGGTATACATCCTTTTCATATTATTGTACCTGTAAGAAAGACAATCTTCAAAAGAAGAAAAAGAGACTAAAGCAATATAACGTTGGACCAAAGTTCCCTTGCAGCCTCACAATTGAGGAATAGATGGGATATGCTCTCTTCGTTTTCTCGACACAAACAACAACAATTGGGGCCCTGGAATCCCTTTTTTTAAGGTTGTCCCACGTCAGATTTTTGTTTTCTAGAACCAGACATGTGAATGTTTTATGTTTAGTAAGAACGTTCCATTTCCATATTTTATTCGACCACCACTAAGAATCCACAAGGCATAATGAAGAGGAAATGGCCATGTAGGCAGACTTGGCTTCAACACTACCAAATGCATTATTCCATGTCTAGATTAAGGAATCATCCTCGTTTGAGAGATGAAATCCATTCTTGGACAATGTATTGATGAATCTTTCCCACTTTACAACAAGGTTTCCTTATAAATCAAGGTCATAGGAGGAGAACCATCTACCGCTGGTATTATTGAATGGAAAGGATTTGAAGGATTGACCAAGTATATATAAACCTTTTGAATCGAGGATGTTAATTAGAGGCTCAAAAAGAAAACAACAAGGTGCACCTCCCAGGAAAGGGTCTTTATTATTTAGATTATCTTCCGGATACATCGCATAAGGTTTCTTTTTTATCAACATAATTAAAATAAAAAAACTAACTAAAATTAAAATAAATATAAACTAAAATAATTATTACTTATAAAATTAATTTAAAAATAATTAATATATTAAAATTACTGAAACTATTATCAATAAATAATTAATAAATAAATATAATTACAACAATTAAAATTAATAATAATATTAATTATATTAAAATTAAATTAAATTATATATATAATTAATACAATATATAATATAACCATAAACCTAAAAGGAAAAAAGAATAATTAAATTAATTCTACCACAATTTTAAAACAAATAGAACAAATTAAAAAATAAAAATAATTTAATTAAATCCTAGTATCTGTCGGCTAAGCATCTCTATATATATAATTGAAAAAATGAGACCAGTCTTTCAATAATCTTTCACATCCTGAAGATGAACCATCGTTGTTGGTTCGAAACGTCGATAAAAAAGAAACCTTATGCGATGTATCCAGAAGATAATCTAAATAATAATGAGACTTGCAGAAACCTCAAAGACAAAAGGGTCTTTACCCAAGCAAATTTGGTAGGCATTCCTAACCTTCCAGATTAGCCATTTGAAGATCCCAGGAAAGGAAGACATAAGACCCCTCCAAACTAAGGATCTAGAGAAAGGACCTGAAACAGAGGCAACATTTTAGATCAAATAAATCAAGGAAGGTCTTTTTAGGCATTTTTCCCTAATCACCTGGCTCCACAAACCATTTCCAAACAAAGCTCCCCAAAGGTTTTTTAAAGTTAGTGCTTTCCCAAACCATGAGAGATTTTTTAAACTCCACCCTCCCATACGTTTTTGCCTAAATAGGGATTCCTAGTTGGATAAGTGAATCTTATCATTTTCCATCCTCCCTGACCATAGGAATTGAAACATTATTTGTTTAATTTTATTGAGGACAAATGAAGGAACTCTTACCAGACTCAGCCAAAAAACCAGGATACTTTCAAGGACATATTTAACGAGCACTAAGCGACCCCCGAGGGATAGCCACCTATAACACCAACACCTAATTCTCCTTTCCACCTTCTTAACCAACCAAATCCAGTCCTACTTCCTGTATTTTTTGGGCTTTAATCAAAAGTCTAAGTATTTAAAACCTTTGTCCAATTCCCCCATTTTGCAGGGCCAAAATTCCTTAAATGGAACCTGCAATCTCGTGCTAAAGGAAACTAGATTTGTTCATAATGACTTCCATTCCTATTACCTTAAAAAAAGGTTTTTTTTTTTTTTTTAGTAATCAAGTCATTCCTCCACTGATCCATCTCCCAAAATAAGCACATCATCAACAAAGAGTAAATGTGTAATTATTTGAGTAGTAGAAATTTGTATAACTTTGATCCTTCTAACCCTTTTTTCATTAACAATCATATGGGTCAGACCTTCTATCACCATAAGGAACAATAGAGGGGATAGTGGACACCCATGTTGGAGGTCTCTAGAACTGTAAAAACACTCACATGGATATCCATTGATTAGAGATGCAAAATTTGTCGAGGAGACACAAATGATGATCCAGTTGGTAACAAAAGGTCCCAATCCCGTATGAATCAAAAGCACCTTGAGAAAATCCCAATTTACCTTGTCATAGGCTTTTTCCAAATCCAGTTTGAAAATGAGAGCCCTGATCTTTTTTGTCTTTATGGAATGTAGGTATTCTTGAGCTATGCCAATGGCCTCATGAATCTACCTTCCTAGGATGAAGCCAAATTGTTGATTCGAGATATTCATTGCTAACTTCTCCTTCATCTTATTGGCAATAGTTTTGGAAATGACTTTGTATATCAAATCACATAAGGAAATAAGTCAAAGTTGATCAAAGGTTAGGGCTTTGGAAGACTTAGGGATCAAGATAATGTAGGTAGTATTTATCATATTACTAACTCTGCCTTTGAACCTTGATTCCTTAACAACCTTTAGGATGTCCTCACCATGAAGGTCAAAGAAGTGGATAAAGAATTTCACAAACCAACCGTCCAGCCCAGGACTCCTTTCTTTAGCACAACGTTTTAATGAGTTTTCAACATCTCCCAAAGTGACCTGTCTTCCAATGTTAATGGCATCCTCCTCAAAGTAGAAATGTGGGAACAAATTAATGATCTGCAATTTATCTAATAAATTATTGATAGTACGTTGCTTGAATAGAGATGAATAATGAGAAACCACTTCCCTTTTAGGATCTTCTTGATATGATATCATATTTCCATCAAGCCCCTTCAGTTCCCAAATGGAATTATTCACTTTCCTATGAGAGGCAAAGTTGTGAAAAAAATTAGTGTTGCCATCCCCATAAGATATCTAGTTAGCCCTACTCTTAATTCTCTAAGACTCCTCATTAAGTTTTAAAATGTGAATTTTCCTTGATTCAATATTGTACATATGGATTTTGAATTCTGTTGCGAATGATTCTATAAATAAAAATTAACTAAATAATTGTTTTTCCTACTCGATAGAAGCAAATTCATGATTGAGGAACTTCTTCCTATCCTTCTCCCACTTAATCATTATTTTCTTCAACATGTTTATCTTATAGGAAAGGAAATACATATTAGAAGAAAAGTTTGGAACTTCTATTTTGTTCCAGTAACCTCTAACAAGGTTTTTGAAAGATAAATACTTAAGCCACAAATGATTAAACTTGAAGAGATAGAAGGATTTTGAAATTTGAAATTCAAGCTCTAAGAAGATAGGAATATGATCAGAAATATTGTCATAAGTGGTCCATGATCTGTATTTTCTTATGAAAGAAGTCACATTTTCAACCATTAGGAAGTGGTCTAACCTTTTTATAACCCTTCATCACCTAACTGCTCATTTCTCCATGAGCAAACCATAGAAGAAGGGCAGATGTCAAGCAAATTTGCACTCTTAAATAGATTTGAGAAATAAGGGCCTAAAGGGTCCAACCTAACTCAAATGCCTAAAAAATCATTGGTTAACATCATAAGGTTGATATATCTAGGTAGAATCAACTTGTCATAGCCAAGGAGACCACTTTGATAGAAGTAATCCCAAAAGTCAATTTTGTCTTCATAAAGACCATAAACATTTACAATGGTCACTGGACCAGAGAGTCTCCTTAAGTGTCCTTCCATAATAATGCCCACCTTCTATTGAAAGGCATTAAAAGAAGCCTAAGATGGATCTTAGACAACTGTTAAACCCCAAGATTGACCTTCTGCATCAGAAGCACATACACACCACCCAAGACATATTTTCTAAAAGAAATCTATGGCTTTAGATCCTATCACCATAGTTTCTTGGAACAACATTATAGAGGGATGATAAGACTCGATTAATCTTCTAAAAGAATGGAATTTTTGTTTCCTCCTACCCCCCTAATGTTCAAAGACAAAAAAATAATTTATGACCCCCACACGAGCCCTCCCACGCTCTAAGGGCTCAAGAAGAAGAATCAATAGAGGGAGAGTTTAGGGACACGGATCCATCCCTAGCCATATCTTTTTTATTTGACTTTTTTTCCTGATAGTGATGTTGGCATCATAAAATATTGGAATGTCAACTAATGACATGGACATAAAGGAATATTTTATGATCTGTAAAGGAGAGGGTTTCAAGATGTCGTAGTAGGATGAAGAGGAGGACCTAGGAATGCCTGAGGAGGTCTCAGAAGCACGAAGGTTTGATGAATTAGGTGACGGAATAACTGGAGGGAAGAAATTAGTATCAATAGTACCTATAAATTGGGATTGGCCCCCAAAGGACATAGTGAGAGAGGGAGAAGGAGCTAATGAAACAAAGGAGGGAGAAGATTGAAAGGGAAGGGTCTGAGAGACCAGAGGACATAAGGCCTGGTCATGTGAAGGGGAAACATTTTTGTTAATGACTGGATTAATCCCTAAAACGGAGAGTGAATTCTTTAATAAACATGCATCAAAGGAGGAAGAAATACAAAAAGACACAAAAGCATAATTAAATTCATCCAACATGAGCAAGTCTTCTAGGGATAAGACCAAAATTAAAGAACCTTTGAAAGGGGCTACCTGGAGAGAGAAAGGATCTGCAGAGTTCAACTCTTGTTGTAAGCCACTGGAGGGAGCCCTTGAATCCAATAACACCTTTTTTGGTCCTAGTTGTTGTGAGGAAGAATCCATAAAGATTACATTAAAATCACTAACCCGACCAGATTTGAATAAATAGGAGTTGAGAAAGATTTACCAGGGACTTTACAGTAGTCCAAGGTCTAGACATAAGTTTTTTTGCCATAGTAAATAACCATTGCCAATTCATCAAGGAGCCACTCCTCAATTTCCGTCTCCACAAGAATCCATGCAACCATTTTATCAAACTCAACCAGATATTTATTATCGAAGAATATAAATTTCCCCAAAGCATTTGCAATATTGATGAAGATATTTTTGTATAACAGTTTAGCTAGAAACCATGGAAGTTTAACCCAATAGTATGAGTTGATATTTCTTGTTGGAGGGATTAAATCCTGTGTGCCATCTTTGTGTCCATAGAAATCATTTACTGAACACCCATGACTTTTCCAAAACCCTAATCAAATATTCCTCTCATAGGAAGTGGAATGTGATCCAATCATTTGTAAGAACACTTGTCTTCAAAGAGCCCAAGGACAGGTTTCCATGTTGATTCTACCCATTTTTGGATGTTGTGTTTAGAGAATGAAATATAAAACATATTGCCTACTCATGTCCGTTGCAGAAGCCTCAATACTTTATTGAGAATAATTCCCACCCCGAGAGAGAGCATGGGTTTGTTCTCACATGCCTTGAGGACTTTCTAATGCCACTGACCTCTGGTTGCCTCTCTGCTCAAAACAAGGTGAGCTAGCGAGGGAGATGAATTTTTTAAGGTCTCATCCTGAGGATATGGCTTCAATTGTGCATTGTTTTCTTTAGCTGTGGATTTTAATGCCTCACACCTTCTATCTTCTTCTGTGACCACTGGTCCTGTTGGAACATTTATGCTCAAAGGCTCATGTTGTAGCTACTGGGAAACGTACTCCTCAAGTGTCAGAAGGATATGGCCAGAACCCTAAGAAACGTTTTAGTAATGCATACTAGGCTAAGAAGGAGAAGAAGACTTTGGCGTAAATTTGTAAGAATGGGGTGTCTTATCTGTGACATGAGTAATAAAATACTCGACCACCTGACCCACTTGTTAACTTATACTCTTTCATTGTGGATCTTATTTGGGCTTGTACAGTGGCATCAGAGCCCTGATTGAGTTGTTTTTAAACTCCATGTATTTGAAGTATGTGGCGTAAAGGAGATGTGGAGCATGAAGGTTGTGAGAATAATTGAATGCAACAGAAGGTTAGCCCAATGAGACACCCAAACTATTAACTCTTTGTAAGTTTTATAAATTTCCGTCATAATGAAAGATGATTGGAGAAATTCAGTAGTATAAAGTTTTTTTTTTTAACATATCCTTGGAAGTTAGAATACATGTTGTAGTTTTGAGTGCTTGTGTTCTCAATACAAATTGCCAATATTGAGTCGAAAACCAATAATTGCTGGATTGTTTGCTAAAAGTCTAAGTTCCATGAATCCAGGGGTCACATGTTGTTTTAATTTTGGGAGGCTTTATTTGCATTTACCAGCATCAAAGGGGAGTTTACTTACAGTGAAATTTATGAAGGATAGTATCTCCATTTACTACAATAAATTTTGGGAGGCTTTATTTGCATTTACTGCATCAAAGGGAAGTTTACTTACAGTAAAATTTCTGAAGGATAGTATTTGCATTTACCACAATATAATTTTGGGAAGCTTTATTTGCATTTATTGCATCAAAGGGGAGTTTACTTACAATAAAATTAAGAAGGATAGTATTTTCATTTACTACAGTAAACAAGAGTTTAATCACAGTAAAATTTATGAAGGATAGCATTTGCATTTACGACAGTAGAGTTTAATCACAGTAAAATTTATGAAGGATAATATTTACATTTAATGCAAACCAGAGTTTTTACTGAAAGATTTCTGAAGGATACAAAGTTTTTACTGAAGGATTTCTGAAGGATACTTAAAATTAAGGATATATATTTTTTTTTGGTTTGAATTGAAGAGGCTATTTTTTTAAGAGGCCATTGGTAAAATAAAATATTTGGAGGCTAATAAGATTTGAACCTAGCTCTTTGCTAGGCTATTTTTGAAACTTATCGTTAAACCACAAAGCCAACTTTGTTTGAAACAAGAGGAGAAAGGAACCTATATCTTTTCAGAGGTATTTCATATATTTTGAATTTGAAAGGATTTGAAGAATATTTGGTTGCATAACAATTATGACTTCAATAGTTTCCATAGTTGGAGTTGTTCTTAATGGAAAGGAAAATTATCAAGAGTGGTATAGAAATCTTAAAAGTGCCATTTTTTTTAATGATTTGTGGAAGTTTTTCAAGGCAAGAAGGATAGTGATGGAAAAGAAATTGCATCAGAGCTGCCTGATAATGAGAAGCAACATGCAATTTGGGAGACAAAAGATAATAAGGCATATGCAATAATAATTGCATCAATGAAAGAAGAGATAAGCCGATATATCTTTTCTTGTGGTATTGCATTCAAAGTATTAAAGAAGTTGAAAGAATTGTATGATCCACACTTAGAACTCAAAATTATTCAGTTATTATTAAAGTTATATAATTTGGAGATGAAGGATCATGATCCTTTGAAGAGTGCCTCCGAAATAAAATCCATTTTTCATGATATAGAAGCCACTGAAATTAAAGTAGATTTACAACTTATAGGTTTAATAAAATTCCTTCACCCTGTCTATTCACACGATTTGGAATCTCTCCAAGCTAGTGGGCAGTTAAAAGACATTATATTTGATAAATTAGTAAGCAAAATAGTTGAGAGAGAAAAATCCTTTGGGAAGAAAGAGGCTCCACCTAACTCCAATGTAGAAACTTTGTGCCTTGCACAAAAGGATAAAAAGTTTCATGTTGAAACTTCTAGAGGGGATAAAAGTAGTAGAGGACATGGTAGGAGAAATTATAGAGGCGGGGGAGGTAAAAATAATCAGGGAGACAGGCAACAAAATGATAGACAATAGAGGAATTATAATGATAGACCAGCTATCAAATGTTTTAGATGTGGTAAAATTGGTCATACTGCTACTAACTATAAAACCCCTTGGGAGAAAGTCAGTGAAAGGAGAGAATAGTTGAATGAAAAGAAAGATTAGCCACCACCAAATAAGGGAAAATCATCAGAGTCTGCACATTACATTGTTTCTCACTGTAATTTTAATATTAATTATGTTTTCAACACTACATTTTATTCATGGCGAGATAGTTAGATTTTGGATTCAGGAGCCACTCGTCATATGACATTTAGGCAATATTTTTTTGAAACATTCAATGATGATATTGATGGTGTTATTTACTTTGCTGACAAGTCTCAAATTAAACCATCTGGCATTGGGTCTATGCATTTGAAGATATCGAATATTGTGTATTATGTTCTACATGATGTACTTTATATTCCACAGTTTCAGCGAAATTCGATGTTTCTTATCCATATTCAATAGCAGGGGCATTCTATTCATATATTTGATGGCATCATCAAGATAAGAAGAGAATCTAATCTTACAGTTATTATGAACGGTGTGGAAGAAGGTATGCTTTTAAATTTAAATGGAACTTCATCTACTAATTCCCGTGAAATTTCTACTTTTGTGGCACATCAAAGTGATATCATGTCTCCCAGCTTGTTGTGACATGCTTGATTTGGTCACATCAATTTTGGAAGCATCAAAATTATGAAAAATCAAGGTATTAAAGGTCTTTTGATAGTTCTAAGAAATATTACACCTTGTGATGCTTCTATTTTGGGAAAACAATGTAAACAACCTTTTCATAGTTCTTCTTTTAGAGCTTCATGAAAATTAGGTCATATACATGCAGATTTATGTGGACCTATGCCTGTTGCAACTGCCAATGGAAATAAATATGTGTTGACATTTATTGATGATTACTCTAGAATGTGTTGGGTGTATTTGTTGAAGAATGAGTCACAAGTGTTTGAAGTTTTTAGAACTTTTCATTTGATGATTAAAAATGAAACTCAACAGGATATAGGCATTCTCGAAACTGATAACGGTGGCAAGTATACTTCTCATGTTTTTGAACAATATTTGAAGGACAATGGAATCAAACATCGAACTACCATACCTTATGATCCACAATAGAATGGCATAGCAAAATGTATGAATAGAACTTTTCTTAATATGGTTAGATCTATGATGTTCTCTAAGAATGTTAAGTTGATGTTTTGGGGAGAAGCAGTGCTTTGTGCAGCTTATATTTGCAATTAGTGTCCTTCTTCTGTCATTAATAATAAAGCTCCTTATGAAATGTGGTATAAGCATCTTCCTGATGTTCAACATTTTAGAGTCTTTGGTTCTCTATGCTATGCATTAATTCTGAAACATCAGTGCAAGAAGTTGGGTGCTAGGAGTCACAAATCTATTTTCTTGGGATATTCTGCTACTTCCAAAATTTATAGGTTGTATGATGAGGAGAATAAGAAGTTCATTCTTTCCAGAGACATTATTTTTCTTGAATCAAATAAAGATAATTCTAGTGTTGATAGGCAACTGGCTCATTTGGAGAAATTTGCATCTAAAAAGTTATATTTTGAATCTGATAATGATGTTCCACATACTGAAGGGGGGGTTCCCATTCTGGATCAGTCTGTGGTTTTCCCATATTTGATGCATGAGAATGATGAGGATGTTACTACTGAAAAAAATTTGGAGGATAGTGTTGTTTCTGCAGGGCCAGAAAGTGTTCCTAGAGAACTTGTACTTCAGGATGAGCAACCATCACAACCACTTCAGCAACCTTTACGATGATTTTGAAATAGGAATGTCTTCTAAGGGTGATGTTACCTAGATTTCAGGTAACGTTTCTCATGATTGTGGATTCAATCATTCTACAATTAGTGAACCTAATTGTTTTGAAGAAGCTACTAATTATGATGAATGGAAGGATGCAACGAAAAAGGAATATGATGCACTTATTAAGAATGGAACTTGGATGATCTGAATGGGAAAATTAGTTTTGTTGTGCTAAATTCCTCTTCAGAATATGTAAAAGTGCTTAGGCATTCATGAGGTTAATTGTAAGTTTTAACATGAGTTTTTGAATGTTTTTATGTAAATTTCATGTACTAATTAACATAAACAAATGACTGAACAAAATCATTTAACATACATGAACATCACAAAAACAGTATCACACTAGCACATGATGAAGGAGTTCACCTTGCCTGGGCTACGTCTCCTTGGTCCAACTTCCAATGGCTTGACCCTCTCTATTATGCTAAAAAATGTGAATACATCAGTTTACAATGCTCAAACAGCTCAGAAACCTATTCCAGTGGCTCCAGAATGCCAAAAAATACTTGTCCAGCCTCTTTATTCTCCTGATTTGGTCAAAAAATGAAGAAGTTATGGCTTCCCCAAGTCTTTCTGCTAATCACACCTCAATTTCCACAAAATATGACACCATCCTACAATTTCTCCTCCAATTTCACTAACCTAGTGTCAATTTCGCCTAATTCTGGGAAAATTTGTCGGATGGATTAAATGCCCAATGAGGCCTTAATCCTGAAAATTTGGACCACATGCCCAGGGCTAAGACCAACGGACTGCTCCCATCGGTTGGGCCCCCACTCCACTCCGCTGGTGGTTCCATTGGTTGGCATGCACCCAGGGGCTAGCCCTTTTTCAGATGGCGCAACATACATTGTTTAAATATATGTGAAATTCCATTATATAAAAAGCAACAAAGTATGGTGTGTTGGTTAGACTTGGAGCTTGGAGTTTGGAGTTTGGAGGTTATGGGTTTGACCCCTGCCATTGCTGCCTAGACCTTAACCCAATTTTTGGTCGCCCTCAGGCTGCCATCTTTATCTTTTCATTATGTTCCTTTCAATGTTACAATACATATTTATGCATGCCGAAGCTTCCAATACCATGGACCGAAAAACCATCGCGTCCAAAACCATGGACCAAAAACCATCGCGTCCAAAAACATGTGCGAAAATCATGCACAAAACCATAGGTGGGTCTACCCAACCTAACATAGGGTCCAAAACCAAAATTTTCCGGAGCGCTGCCTTGGACCCCATAACGTGGGGTTACAGGTGCCCCTCAAACCCCTTGTGACCTCCCCCACTCTAACCCCTGGTTAACTACGTGGGCTATTCGTGGAAAGAATATAACACAACCTAACATTCTCCCACTTGTTGTTTTCTTTCCACAAGGGGGCATAAGAGCTTAGTCATTTATCCAGCCCTGCAATGCCCATTGTTTCTCTACACCAAGAGAAATTCTCAGAGCTCATAGATTTTGTCATTTCATCTGCAATATTCTTCAAAATGTCCACCTTTACCAGCAACACCTTTTTGTCTTCTATCATAGCCCTCACAAAGTGATACTGAACATCAATGTGCTTTGTCTTTGAATGATATGCAGGGTTCTTTGCCAAGAAAATTGCACTTTGGCTATCACAGTCTATCCTTATAGCTCCTTGTACTTACCCCATACTTGAACACAATCTCTGCAACCAAACTGCTTCCTTTCTTGCATGAGTGGCTGCCATGTATTCTGCCTCT
>APFE030388734.1:0-17154 GCA_000404065.3 Pinus taeda | reverse complement strand
ATTTCAACCAGGGGGAGGGGATATTTACATAAGGGGATTATCTACATAGTTTTAGTATGGGGATAGGGAAAATATAGGGAGTTAAATAATAGTGTCATTAATTAATATGGAGATGACAAGAAAGTGCTAAGCTTCGGAGATTTTAGGCTTCAAAGGGGAGATAGAACCTTATAGAGAAAGTATGGATCCTCTTTGAGTGAAGCAAATCTTCACCCAGGCTAATGATATGAAAAATGATGAAACTAAGAGATATCAAGCAGATCTTGACCTCTTTTTGGGGAAATTAGTTAATGATTTTGGGGAGATGGAGAAAGGGAAGTTAGTTATGCCTGTTTTGAGCTCTCTCACATAAAACTGCCTGGTGATTGTGCCCTGAGTAGAGATGACACCTTGAAAACATGGAACTGATCAGAAATCAAGATTCTGCAACCTCTAAACTACCTACCCAGCCTACTTACCTAACATTTTTTCTTCTTTTGGTTTGGGTGCACTTGGACTTGCAGACCCATCATTTCAATTTTTTCTTTTTATGCCTTCCTATCTACAAACTACCTTTTTTACTTCCAAGGGCCCAGATTAAGCAGTTGGGCTCCTTTGATTCTCTACCTATCTAAGAATCTGCCAAGATTAAGCTGTTTGGACAGATTTTCATTCTCTATATTCTAAAACAGGAAATTGAAACCTAGGGGGACTAAGATTAAGCTGTTTGGACCTCCCTTTAGCTGAAAATTGTACAAAACTGGAATGACTTTTCAAAATTTGGAAAGCAGTTAGATGAACTCTGAGTAGCCTTCTTTGCTTGATGATTGTTTAGCAAATATGGAGCATTGCAGCCTGCAAAGTATGACATATTTGGCCTGTAAAATGTCAATCATGAAATATGAGTAACCTGTTGTAGCAGGAGGCTAACAGGTACAATGGTTAAAAGAAGGAGAAAGGAATACATGGTTTTTTCACAAATCTACAATGGATCACAGGTCTCATAACAGGATTTTAAAAATCAAAGATTCTCAAGGAAATCAACTCAATACCCACAAAGAAATAGAAGCTTCTCTGGTTCAACATTTCCAAGGCATAGTTGAGGAACCTCTCTTAGACAGATCACAATTCATCAATGACTTTACAAAGCACATTCCTAAGCTTGTGACAAGAGAAGACAATTATAATCTAAACAGACCAGTGAATGAAGAGGTGGTCAGCGGAGTCATCAAAGAGATGCAAAATGGAAAAGTTCCAGGTCCAGATGGTTTTAATGTTGGCTTCTTTAAAGCATGTCGAGGTATAATCAAGCACGATATCATCGATGTGGTGGAGGACTCAAGGAAAAAAAAAAATTGTTTTGAAGGCGCTCAATACCTCTTTCATATCCTTGATTCCAAAGAAGGATAATTCTATGACACCAGACATATTTAGACCATTAGCATTATGCAATGAGGTGCACAAAATTATTTCCAAAATAATTGCCAACAGGCTTAAGTCCCTTCTTCCAACTCTCGTGTCTGAGGAACAAACTGGATATGTGGAAGGCAAGCAAATTATCAACAATATCATTTAAGCTCATGAGGTGGTTCACTCACTTAAGAGAAACAGGAAAGTAGGAATGATTATACAACTTGACCTAGAAAAGGCTTATGATAAGTTAAGTTGGGCTTACATCAGGGAAGTTCTAATAGCTTATGGCTTCGACCATAACTGGATAAGATGGGTAATTTCCCTTGTAACTACCTCTAGTTTTTTAATCTTGTTAAATGGTTCACCATCCACAACCTTTAAACCTTCGAGAGGTCTTAGACAAGGAGATCCACTCTCACCCTTCCTCTCTATTCTCATGATGGAAGGGCTAGGAAAAGCTATCAAATTTTCCAAAGAAGAAGGCCAAATCCATGGTCTCAAACTCACCATGAATGGAGATGCTTTGACCCATCAACAATTTATGGACGATACCATGCTGTAGGGTACACCCATGGTCAAGGAAGCTCTAGCCTATAAACAAATCTTGAATGACTTTGCGATGGCTACAGGTACAGAGGTAAGCCTTACCAAATCTAAGATTTTCTTTTTTAATATTGACATTGCTATTTAGAGAAATATATCTAGAATTTTAGGCTCTCAAGAGATATGCTACCCTCCAAATATTTGGGAGTACCTCTAACAGACAAACCTCTAAGCAAGGCAGTTTGGGAGCCTGTGACTAATAATCTCCAGGACAAAATCCGGAAATGGACAAACAGGTCTTTGAATTTATCAAGATGACTAGTGCTCACAAAATTTGTCCTACAAATTGTTCCCATCTTTATGTTTTCGGCCCTTCCAGCTCCTAAAGGAGTTATCCAACAATGAAAAAATATCCAAAGAGATTTTCTTTGGGGCAAAGGGGAAGAGAAAAAAAAATGGGCTTTGGTAGCTTGGGAAAAGATCTATAAATGTAAGACACATGGAGGTTTGGGACTTGATGACCCTGAAATACTTAACAAAGTTTTGGGGGAAAAACTATGGTGGAGATGGCTAAAAGATTCGGCTTCACTTTGGGCCAAAATTTGGAAACAGAAATATGCAAACAGTTGGCAAGAAAAGGATCACATTAGAATGTCTGGGCTCATCAAAGGCTCCCATATTTGGAACAAAGCTTGGGATAATGGAGCCACTGTTCAGAAACATAGTTTTTGGGAAATAAGAGATGGAAACCTTGCTTCGTTTTGGGAAGATAATTGGCAATAAGAGCCTAAGTTGTTAAGAGAATAATTTTCCAATCTTAAGAATGATACTGACAAAAAAGGGTTACTCAGGGTAAATGACTTATGGGATCAGGAAAGAAGTGAGGGAAAATGGAGAATACAGAAGAACCTGGTATACAATGATGACTCCCCGTTGAAGGCACAAGCAGAAGCTTTAACAACCATCTTGGAACAAAGAAATATTCTGACATTATCATATTCAGACCAGCTGAGATGGGGCAAAAACAATGAAGGCAACTTTAACCTCAAAGAGGCCAAGCGCATAGCCCTCGGGCTTGACTTTCCAAACCCTGATTAGGTATGGAAGGACCTATGGCAGAACCAAAGCTGGATGAAAATCAAATTGTTCACGTGGTTAGTGCAGCATAAAAAAATTCTAACTTGGGAAAACCTTAGGAAAAGAGGGGTATCTGGTCCATCCAGATGCCAAATATGTGAATTACAAGAAGAAACTTTGGATCACCTACTCAACTTCTGCCCATTCACATCCACCTTATGGAATTGGGTAGCTTCAATATTCATACAAATAGATAAGGACATGGGTAGCATTACTAACACTTTGAAGAAGTGGAGGAAAAATTTCTCTGATAATAAAATAATCAACAAAGCTTGGGCTTTAGTTCCAGGCTCTCTAATCTGGGATGTCTCGAAAGAACACAACAACGGAATATTCAAGAATAGGAAAGGTTCTTCTGAGAGCATCATGGCTTATATTTTAAGACAACTCAATGAGACGGTAGGAACCCTCACTACAAACCTCCCTGAGGACCAACCAAAAGATATGGATGTGCAGATACTACATTTGGTTCTTCAAGGGCTTGTCCCACAGGGAAAAAACATGAATTTAAGTCATATACTAACTGATAACGATTTCTGGCAACCTCCTCCTCAGGGTTTTATGAAATGCAATATAGATGGGGCCTCAAAAGGAAACTCGTGTAGGGATAGGTATGGAGGAGTAATAAGAGATGAAAAGGGTTTCATAAAAACCATATTTCATATTCATTTGGGGAAAGCCACTAATAATATGGCAGAGCTCATGGCCCTTGAGCAATGCCTATAAATCTTGATTATTAATTTGGTCAAGAAAATTTTCTATGGCTCAGCTCCAGATAAAGTATCAAGACATTGGCAACTTCTGCAAGTTTATCAACGAATTCAATCCCACCTACAGAACATGAGAACCCTTAGTTTTACTCATGTGCGTTGAACAACCCACAAATTAGTGGATATATTAGCTAATGAAGGTGTACGATGTGCTAAGAGCAATAAAAAATATGACTGGATAGAGATCCCCCAAGGTAGATTGAGGGAAGAGTGTCACAGGCGAATGTAGACATGGATTTCTATCAGAGTAGGGGAAACTAGCAGGAGGTAGATTATGGGAAACATAGGAATTTTGGTCTATACAGTGAAGCAGTGTATGGAAATATGTGGACAAGATATCCGGTTTTCGGGCAGGAATATGTACCCAGAACTCAACAAACCCAAAGTTCTTGGGTGGGAGTCAATATATAGGACAAGTATTTTTATGAAAACGAAATTCACTAAAGATCGCCTTTGAATTAACTATGCCAAGAGCTTATTTAATGTGCTAGCAAATATGCAAAATAGAAGCAATCCTAGGAATTTCACATGGCAAATAGCAAGGTGGTTACCATGCCAAACGGACCCGAAATTAACTTAAGCAGTGGCTTTATTAGACTTCGGGTCCGGGGGCATTGTTAATTACTATGCAAGTTACTTAGCAAGGTTGGGATCTGTGGATTTCGGGTGGATTACATGCTCAAGGGTTATCCTCCCAAGTGGACTTGAAATCTTTTTATTGTTGTCTCTATTTCCTTATCGAGTCCGATTCAGAGCTTAAAGGGTTTGCATGTTAGCTTTCCAAAACAGATCCTCGACCATAAGATCTCGGGAGGCGGATCACATGATCTTGGTGAAAGATTGAATTATGGAGGTCATGATGTAATGTTTTTTGGGTGCTTGGCCTGGATTGTGGGCCTTTGACTCGGCTCCCAAGGCTTTGTGTGGCTCGATAACTATATGGCCCACATCTCCTTTGGGTTTGTTGTACTTTATGTAATTTGTTTTTTTGATATAATTAAATAGAAGGACCGACTCTTGCTTCAACAAAAAAAGATAATGAGAATATTAAAACTTTCCCAACATTATATGCTTTCATTGAATATTTTTTTGACTAGTACAGGAACCTGCAGTGACGGATACTAAGTGTTGTGTAGATGGATCCACACTCAATATTAAAAAAATTAGTATGGCTTTCCCAACATACTCGCATAGATTAGGATAACTTTCAAATCCACATGTATGGAAGTAATTGGAAGTTAGCTTCTCTCTATACTATTCTAACTACCCATATAGAAACATGGAAAAAGAAACATGACATATAGAGCTATGCCACAAGTGTGTGGAGGAAAAAGTGGCTATGAATAAATGTATTTAGATTTCCAATGCCATTTATATATACATGGAATTAACAATGACAATGTTTCTCATTTTATAATGTATATCGACCTATGTTGCAAGTTCCTCCGCTAGAAAAAATATTACGAGCACTAACATTTGTAAAAATAAGGGATCTACACAAAAAGACGTATGAAAAGCTAACACATCTATGAGTTAAAGTATGTGCAGAGGGGAAAATGTGCATCAATGTTTTTGGAATTTGAGTAAATAGTTTACAAAAATCTTTGATTATTGACCCAACCTCTTAGAGTCTCTTGCAGGTTACAAGATGAAAATATTATTACAGTCATTTGACAACTAAGCAATATCTGAAATAAGACATGTGCAAAGCTAAGGCATATATGAATTAAATATTGTAAAACAAAGATGTGTGCAAAGCTAAAGTAGATATGTGAACAACACATATTTCATATGAGAAGGAAAAAATGTAAGTTTAATAGCTTTGCAGAAGCTAGAACCAACATGGAGATGATCAATTTATTACCGAGTTGTATGTGTTGTACAAGATTAGAATGTGTGAACCAAATCTACAAAGGGAATAATGTGTACAGAAGTGCAAAACTTATGTGTATCCACAATAATTGCTTCGTGAAAAACATGCGTACTGAAGAAGTCTACAGGGACAAAGATGTTTGCGAACATGAAAAATTAAGTATGCATAGGGAAGGGAAAAGGTTCCGGTGTGCAAGAAATGTGCCAAGCGAATTACTATGTTAAAGCAAGTCATGCCACAAGCTAAAATCTGTGCAAAAGTAAAAAATATACACAAGTTAAAACACAAAGCATATCCTTGAAAACTTATGCAAAAACATAATGTCAGAGCATTTCGAAAAATTTGTAAACAGATTCAGAATTAGAATAGAGTAATTAGTGTTTGTGCTTTTGTGCTTGAAAAGTCTTCAACATTAACCAAAACAATTACAATAACAAGAATTGTACCCAGATTAAAATGCCAATTATCATAGCTACGATTAAAATAAAAAACAAAGATGCAACATATTTATGATAGCCAAAACTATTGTTGAATATTCATTTTCATTCTGATCAATAAAATAACAGTATATGTAATATAATAGCTCAAAGCATATCTTCGAAAACTTATGCAAAACATTATCTCAGAATTCTCCACAAAATTGGTGAACAATCTTGGAATTGGGATAGAGTAATCAGTTTTTTTGGTTAAGAATTCTTGAATAGTAATGAACATAGTTGCAGTAACAAGAACTATATTCAGATTCAAATGCTAATCATCTTAGCTATAATTAAAGTAAATACTACAAATGGAACAAATATCTAAGATCGAAAACTATTGTTGAACATTCATTTTTATTGTCATCAATTACATAACATTAGATATAATATAAAAGTGAAAAGCATATGCTGCAAAAATTGGTTCAATCAATGTTTTTAGACAATGACAGAGAATTCAGGCCTATACAAGATGTTTTGAGAAACATTACCTCACAATTCATCTCCATTATGTTCAATTACATAACATTGGACATAGTATAAAAGATCAAATAATATCCTCCAAAACTTGTGTTCAATTAATGTTTTTCGAAAAATAGCAACATTTTTCTTTAATAAATTAAATAAATGTAATAAATGATAATTTAACTTTGAAACAAATATATCTGGAAAAATGAAGGCATGTGAAAATGGATGGTGTTATGTAACTAAAAGTAAATGCATATGACCCAATGGGGATTGGGATTAGGCTCCCATGAACCATAATATGAAAAAGGCACTTGCAAGGAAAAACAAGAAATGTCATCTAATAATTGGATTAGTTCATGATAACATATCCAACAAACCTAAAAAATTAATTATTAATAAACAAGAAAAAAAATGTTCTAAGATTTAAGAACACTCACAATATGTGAAAGCATAAATCACAATTGTTTGAATGTCAACTATTTTTTGGATTCATGATTAATTCAAGGAATTTCTTTAGTTTGGCTTGGATATAATTTTTCATGGGAGCGACTATAATCTCTTGTTTGACACGTTGATTGAATATATCCTCAATTTCACTAGCTTCTACTTACAATTATGTAGCCAAAGCAAAGTTCTATTCGTTAACATTAACAAAAGTAATTATCCATTTGCTAATTTCCTCTATGGTAAAATTAGTTATACTATTGAATTTTGTTTTTTTTCACTGTTTTATCTTATCTAATTTATCCATTATTGTGTGTCTTGAAATTAATCCAGAGTATCATGTGATGCATGGATTGTTTAGATCTCGTACAATTTGTACAACCTTGACATAAGTATCAACTCTTCTACTCTATGTTTTCAAATTTAGAAACAATATTCTCTAGTATTATGATTCTCTAAGACCATGCAACTTTGATTTCCTTCATTCAATTAGCATTTGGCAGACCCTGCTTCTTTTTCTCTAGATAGAAAAGTAAATCAAGCTTTTAACTAAAATGACGTAAGTCATTGTTTACAAAATGCTTGTCTCCGTCGATATCACATTTAATGCACTCCACAAATGATTTATTTATTTTTACTAAATGTCACAAATTGGAAGTTTCTAGCCATGCATGTTCAATAATTTTCAATCTTTTAGATATATTACTGATAATGTATATTTTCACTCCATTAAAGAGATTGACGGGTTATCAAATTTATGTGATGTCTTGGGGGTATAAATTGCAAATGGTGGCGCCCGTATTGCTAGAGGAGTCATCAACAAAGGACTCAAATTTAGAGATTTTTATAGCTCTTTTATTCCTGCTTTAACATTTTTTGCTTCTTTTTGGCTAATAGATTGTGCAAGTATGCCACTGGTAGTTTGATGTAATTTCATGAGCCCCATGGTTCCAACCCTAGATAGATAAACATCCATTTTTTCTTGATTAATAATATTTTCGTTATGAACCTTTACTTCTTCAACATTTAATTTTTTACCTCCCGTGTCATAGTTTTCTTTTTGCAATGCGATAAAATGGTCATAGAAAGTAGTGACTTCTTCAATTTTTAATTTTTTACCTCCCGTGTCATAGTTTTCTTTTTGCAATGCAATAAAATGGTCATAGAAAGTAGTGACTTGTTCAACAATTTTCTCCATTATTTTCTGATTTTATGTTAAACAAGCACTAACCCAATAAGGTGGCACAACACTGTCAAATTCCATGTCCATAGCTTTTTCAATGCTTCCTATTATGAGGGGACATCTGGATTTGGTTGATTCAACCATATACGCTCTTTCTGGAGTGAATCTATGAGAAGGATCTTTGTCATCTCTGCAACCTGAAAGCCCATCGTGAACCAATTTTGCACTTGCAGTAGATTTTCTCTTTTATTAACTTGAATATGAAATCGAACTAATATCGGTTGTGGAAGGTACATATTGTTGTGCATAATTTTTGCCTCTTTTCTTTTATTTACCTTCTGTACCGATGCTTGATTCTTCAAAAATTTCTTCTATATCTATTACCAGCCCTTGATTTTTTGTTAGTAAATTCTAACTCTCCTCACTTTTCTCTCTAACTCATGGAAACAAGTTCCCGTACCGAATAGTTTCGAGGTGTGTGCTAAATATACCTTATGTATTAAAGGCTTTAAAGGCTTAAACTTCGCTTAAGTTAAAATAATCTAAACTCTTTGCAAGCTCTTCAACGTGAGCCACATTCTTCACTATGATTTCTCCAACAATAAATGGCAAAGAAATAAATTGTCTCTTATTTTTGCTTTCAAATATAACCATCCATTCATAGTATTTCCTGCAAACTTCAACAACAAAATACCTATCTATAAAATTTGTTAACAGATACAATGGCTTACCTTCAAACCCATTTTTTCATATTAGGGTATTACTTTCTCTTTCTTCATACATACCTTTTCCCTATAGCAAAACTTGGGCTTGCACATATATTCAATGACCCTCTTGTCCAATTATCATGTAATTTACTTGCTTTACAAAGACATTGAATTAGACAAAAATTTAAAGAAAGTTTGTGCTCCCACAAAATGGGATACTTGAATTGCATTAGTTCTTGGTTGAAATTTAATTTAGGATTATAGGGAAATCCGCAAAAGACATGGCTGGAAACAAGTGATGTTATTAGATACACCATCATGAAGAATCTATTTCTCTTGGACAAATTGACTAACTTAAAAGCTAATTCATTAGAAATGATATTAGCCAGTCGAATATACAATATTTTTTGTATGAGTGATAAAGTGTATAGAGAATGCATTTTGGAACATTCATTGTATTTTCTAGGACCATCATGTGTGAACAGAGGCAACAAAGTCCCTAAATGATTGTTTAAATGAAGAAATATCTAGGACAGAAGGATCGATATGAACCTGAGAAGTTAGGGAAATGAATTCTCCAATAATGTTAGGCTTGCCTTCCTATGACTTCGGGAGAGTATCTGCTTCTAACAATTTTAAGCACTTATTAGGTTCTAGTATCTTGATATCCATCTGAATGCCTTGGGATTAAGATAAATATTTTTTGCTTGTAGAATAATTGTAGGCTTGTTCTTGAATCAAGATTGTTTGTGCACAAATGAATAGTTTCTCTGAAATCAAAGACTTCTGGAACAAATACAACATTTTCCAATCCACTTGTCCAAATATTGTTGTTGTTCTTCTCTTCCATTGACAGATTCACATACCACTCATACACAGTTGACTAGTGAAAGTTCTCATTGATAGAAGAAAGTGACTCAATCGTATTAGTGCAAATAATTTTTTTTCCTTCCTCTATTATCCATTGCCATTTTGTACATGAAAATACTCTCTTAATCAATAACCTTCTCAATGTCAGTTAACTGCATAATTTTTCATTTCCCTATATAATCACCAGGTTTTACTATTGCAAGTGTGAAATTTGTTATACAAGGCATTTTCAATAAATAACAATTGAATATATCAAAGCTAGTGTTTATGGAAAGTAGTGGAAACAAATCTCGAAATTCCAAAACCATCTCGTCCATTTAGTACACACCTTGTTCCTTTAAACTCATCAATTTACGTGTTCTACGTGACAAAATTTTATGATGTGAAATAAATATGAATTATTTGTGACGATGACAAGTAGCTTACATGATATAAATAATAACTCTCAGTCTAAAATCATGTAAGGACAAAAAGAAATAAAAATTGTGTGGAGACATGCTTAGTTACCTCTACTTCGAAGCGACTTGATCGCTCGGATGGTCCCGACTACTATCATCGTTGATTTTGAGACACATGCAACTTTTGCCAATCATTGCAAATTACGCCGTTCTCGTGAACCATATTTTATCTTTGTTTGGAAATACATAATATATTATCAATTTCCTCAAGTCTAGTTACCCCTAAATAAATTTTAATTGAAAGCTTAATCCCATTGAAAAAGAGTTCATGAATATATGGAATAAGTGTTGTGTCATTTGGAATTGTGTGAAATAAATATATGAAGTGGAGAGTATGTATGGAGGAAGGAAGATGAAAAAAAAACACCTACACTTCTGCATATTTCATATAACAATTGTGCATCTTTTGCATCTCCTGCTGAGTGCTTTGCATTCAATAAATTGTAACAAAAAATCAGCTTAAGTCATGGTGTCACAATCAACAAACTTTAATTATCAAATGCTAAAAACAAGAGAAAAAAAAATCTTTAATATTTAAGAAGTCTCACAACAGATGAAAGTAAGAACCATAGTTGTTGAAGCATTGGTTGTTTTTTCACATTCATGATTTCTTAGAAAGAGCATCCTAGGTTTGCAATTGAGTCTGAAAGGCATATCCAAGGTGTCTTAGGTGTTGGTAACAAGGAACATCATATGAAAGGAACCCAAAGACCCGAAGTTTTGAACATAGACAAGAATTACTACTGATCAAAATTTGAAATACTCAACAAAAACTATGTGCACTTCTTTCAATAGATTACAAAGAAAAAAATTGTAGGAAAACGTACAACGAATGCCTATCTCTATATCATAGTCAAGGGCAAAAGGAATGTACAAAGCAACAAGTATGTACAGATAGAGAAAGATGTGAAAGAGACTTGCATTTTATGTATCTTTGGCACAACACTTATGCATTTTCCACATCTTTCAACAACATGACAAGGAAGTTACCCTGCACTGAATAGAATGCAACTAGAAATTAGCTTAACTTATGATAACAAAATTAACAAATCTAAATCATCCAACATTGAAAAAATAAATAAAAGAAAACACTTGAATATTTAAGAATACTCATATGTCCGAAATATATACGATTCCTACAATCTATGGTTTTTTGTGTTGAAATCACAACCCCCTCCCCGTTTTCAACTTATTATATTTATAATAATAATGGGGACCATTTTTGTAAATTTTGGCTAAATAATCTTTTCATGTTTTATTTTAGTTAAATGTCTGACAATTTCATGAGATTTTCCTTTTTATTTCCTCATTGTGTTTGATTTTTCAATAGCTTTCCATTGGTTCTTGTTTCATCTTATTTAGATTCACAGTTTGTAAATGGTGCTCATTTGAAGCTTGATGATTTTTATCGTCTGAGCTAAAAAGTACATAATTCATATTATTTTAATTTTTTAAATTAATTATAAATATTGATTTTGTATTAGGATTTAATTAATTTTTATTTTTATTATTTTTTTTCTAATGGTCCTACAAAACCACCACACCCGAGTTTGTAGAACAATTAAAATGATGTGTTTTCGGGATCTCAGAGGTCTATTTCAAATTCTAATTTTAAAGGCTTCATAAATCCTGAAACTCAAGTGGCTGTAGTTTTTATGTGAGTGTGACTTTGTTACAAAGTAGTTGTAGTTTATGAAGGATGGTCCCACTCCATGTGGACCTCATCTCACACCTTACCTCCTCACCTTACCTCGGGCCTCTCTTCATTTCAGAGATTTCCCATTTTGAGACTTTTATTTTAATCACTCCGAAATATATACTTCTTAAATCCCATACTCTTTTACCTTATGCCTCCCACTTCACTTATAACATAATTCTTCCTCTTCATTATCATTTCAAGACATTATATTTATCGGGACCTATTTTCATGACCTCAAACCTCCAATAACATAACTTTAATAGATTTTTTGTTTTTTTTGTTAACTTAATAGATTATTATTTATTTATTATTATTATTATTATTATTATTATTATTATTATTATTATTATTTTTTTATTTTATTTTTATTTTTTTCTTCAGAGCTTCTATTTTTTAAAACCCTATGAAACATCCCAATTCAAAACTCATCTATTTCGTAACATTGATTTTTATGGTGTCCCGAAATTATTTTCCCTGAAATTTATTACTCCAACCCTTATACCTCCCTCACCATACTTTATCATTCCCCATTTTTCCAGAAGTCTGGTAATTTTAACACTTCAACTTTGGAGAGGAATATCTTAAGATTTTCTTGGTCAAATGAAGCTCACAATAGCTTGTTGGAATGCTAAGTCTGAGGAGAATAATCTAGGAATGATAAGTTTATCAAATCTAATCATTTAATGACCCAAAAATTTAACAAAATACAAAGTGGCAAACTTACAACAACAAATGGTTTTTCCAAATTTGATTTGGGCAAATTTCATTGGCTTGATAAAATTGTTGTAACTAATTCATCCTCCAGCATTTCTCAAAGATAATCATATCCATTTTAAGCAATCGTTGCATGGGAATTTCTTTGGATTTTAATTTATTTTTAATTTTGCAATTTATGAAAGAGTATTTGTTTGATTTTTATTTTGTGAAATAAATTTGTTTTAATTTCTAATTTTGATTGGATTATGGTAGGTGATATGTTGAATGGGATTAAGAACAAAAAATTTGGAGAAATGAGAAGCGACCAACAAGGAAGAAGATGCAGGATTGACAACAACAAATTCAAGATTTCTCCATTTTTAGTTTTCATTTTTGTAATTAAATAGTAGTTTTGAGAATGAGGAAAGGGTTCCACTTTGCAAATAGAGGCTCTGAAAGCTCTATTGTAATAAGATATTATAATTGTGGGTGAGGGGAAAACCTTAGATCTGAGCTTTGAGGAAGACTCTATGAGTTCTATTGTTGTGTATTTACACTTTTGCACTGTATTGTGAGTTGAATTATGGAGAGATAGGGCATTTTGAGCCCTGAAAGAGAAGGTTTTTTGCACTACTATTAGCAATTTATCCAATGATTTGAAGTTACTCAAGGATTGCAAATTATTGTAGTGAGATATTGGTATGATTTTAATTCATTTTCATTTCATGTATACTATTGTTTGGGATGTAAATTAATCATTTTGTTATCATAATTTCTGCAATTGATTTTAATTCTTGTTCTAAATAGTGTATTGTATTATGATATTATGCATTACTGTCATATCAATTGTTTCATGCTATTGAAGTTCTGTAAGAGATATCTTTGAGAAACATAACATAACTAGAATAAATATGCATTCATTGAAATAAGAATATACTTGTTAGTAACTATTTATTGTTTAAATACATTCCCATTTTTTTCATTAATTAAATGAAATACTTCTTTAATTAATGAAAATTATATAATGAATTCAATAATGTAAACATTCCTCTTCCCTAATTTGGTTAGCTTATCTGCTCTTGAATTGAGGGAGGGTTATCCTTTTCCCAATTTGAGATAGGATTATTTTTACTTGCATCTTAGAGTAAGATATGCATTTAGATTTAATTTTGCATTCTAAAATTCCCTTCATATAGGATAAAAATGTAGTTGAAGTTTGATTGAGTTGTAGAGTCAGCTTAAGGATTTCTTTCTTGTAAGAGCTCTACAAGAGGGAAGATTTGATTTTTCTCTTTCTATTGGTAAATAATAAATATATTATAATCCAATAGAGAGGGAGAGAGGGTAACTGGACACAATTGAACCAGTTGGAACCACTACATTAAACATATAAGATCTTAGTTGGGGCTCTAACCAGGTGGTCTCCCTTATAATGTTGATGATGTCATTTTTTACCATCACCATTTTTGGCACTAGAAGGCGGGCCTGACGACTTGTTGTCTTTCGGAGTTTTTGTATTTTAAAGTTGTTTATTTAATCACAATGGCTCCTCCCAAACTTCCCATTTGGATTTGTACCTCTACACGTGCATCTGCCAATACTCCACTTGAAATAGTAAGACACTTATCAAAGGTAAAATTTAACGATAAGAATAATGCTTCTACATTTGATCATGCCTTATAGTTTATTCAAAATTTTGCAAATTCTACTTTTCTTGATATTGATGAAGGTATTTTATGTGGAATGTTTACTCTTACATTCTCAAGAAAAAACAAAAGAAGGTGTCAATCTAATCTAGTTGCCTCTATTCAAGTTGCGATCAATTTATTACAAAGTTCCTTTATGATTATGAATAGGTGATGAACTTGAAGATTTTTGAATGTTTGAAAATAAATCTTTCATTGATTTTACTGTTGGATTTTCATTAAATTTCTTAAGATTCAAATTTGAAGATAAACCTTTAGATATTTAATTAATGGAATGTTTTGAATATGTTTGTTCCATTCCTTGCACTCCTAACCCATGTGAGATAATTTCAAGCTTTGATGAATCTTTTCTATTATCACGATCAAAAATTTTGATATGGATGTGCATACTAATCATGATGAAGTTGCCTCGACCATGTATGATGTACATTTGGTGTACACTTCTTATAGAAATAATGATGATCATGATACTCTCCCACATGCTAATGTATCACAATCGCAAAGCTTGGAAAAATTTGGTAATCAACTACAAGAAGATACCAAAATCCTACTTGAAGAACCAGCTGCCATAAAATCTGAAAATCAACATGAAATCAAATCAGATAATCAGCAAGAAAATCTGCAAGCACAAGAATAAATTGAAGATTACAATAATGTATAATTAGCTACAGAAATTTATGAATATGATCATGTTGATCAAATACAAAATGAAAGGAAGCCAAGCAACAATCTTCAAGAAAGCATAAGTAGCTAAATGAATGATTAAGAAACTGAAACTTGCAATTGACAAAACGCACAAGAGTCCGCAAAAAGAGATATTTTCAAGTTCTTTTCAAACTTTCATTTCTCTCTTTATCATGATATTTTTGCTGATAGCAATTCATCTGCATTTTTCATTAATGTTATCCCAAAAAATAGAGAGACTATTATAAATGAATTTCTTATTAGTTTTTATCAAGGTAGAGAGACAATTATTGATCATTCTTCCCACATAGATGAAAATGTGCTCAATATTCCTTCTTGTTTTCATGCATCGTATGGGGAATGAAGAGAATTATTGTGAATATCGTGAAGTCATTTATGATGATTACTCTCACATTGAGGATGTTGATTTATCTTACTCCCCATTAAATACTCATGATCAAAGTCAAATCATATTTGAGAATGAAGAAAACTCTAATTCAAAGATTATTCCAATTAATTCTCATTTTCAAACAATTAATCAATTTTCGTGATTTCAACATTCAAGAATCCATCCCAATTTTTTATTCTTATGATGATCAAGTTCTCACTCCTATTCATAGTCCTAAATATTTCCCTCTTCCACAAGATGATGCCAATGGCCATTCTAGTTGTATTATCTTGGCTAGTTCTTGTGAGAAGGAAATTGTTTCAAATCGGTCCCAAATGTATTATAACATTAATTGTAACAATATTGTAAATTATGATTTCATTTCATTTTTTTCCTTCATCTATTTTGTTTGATTTCAGTTTTTTTTTTTTTTTGGCACTTTTCAATTTCAATTTTTATATGTCATTTTCTGGCATATTTAGCAATTAAATGACAAATATTTGCAATAAACATTACTAGAATTTGAAAATGAATCACAAGAGGTAAATTATGATCATTAAGAGATTTTAATTTTTCAATTTCATTTGATGACTATATATTATCAACTTATTGTTCCTTCTAGAGTGAATTTTGAACATGAATCATCTCTTTTGAGTACATTGATCCAATATGTCGAGCCTCTTAATTTAATCAATGATCTTTTGGTAGATTCATCAAGCTTCCATTCAGATTTCATTGATACATTTGGAGGTTGTTTGGAAGGTTCAGTTTTACCGAAGATCATCAATGGCTTGTTTTCTATACATGACACTAATGGTTGTTCAACCTCTCTTTCATTTAACCTCTTCCATTCTCTATCAAATATTCATCCTTATTTTTATGATCCCATAGAGATTTGGTTGGAGGAAAATATTCAAGAGAAGGTGATTGTAAATAAACTGTTTTTTGTAAATATTTTAACAATAAGTGTACATATTACATTCAGATTATTTCTGTTGGTCTTATTATAATTGTATTTTTGTTACTGGTGTTTGATCCCTACATATATGCATGAAATAAAATTATTGAAAGGTTACGTTGGAAGTATGACTATACTTAGTCATGTATCCTTCCATTCAGTTATTAGTTTAGTTAGTTTGTTATTTTCAGTTTATTTTGACTTTAATTATATAGGTAGAATAATAAAGCGAGCAACCAACTTTTTCTTAGTCATAAACATTTCTAGGGAAGTATCTGCTTTCCCACCAGAAGTTTAGCTTTGTATTAATTCTTCCCTACATATTTCCTTTCTTTGCAAATTTGTGAGATGAGTCAATAATCATATTCTGCTTCCTCTTTACACGATTGAAATAAAACGCTTGGCTCCTTGTTCAGATTTTCCATGGTTCTACAACGCCTCACATTATTTGATGTTTAATTAAATAAGGACCCATAAGAAAAGGAAAACCACAAAAAAATATTGCAGCATTTTTAAAACTACTCCTATCTAGTATTTTACCTTTTCCATTCCCAATCTTACATTTGTCGGGTTGAGTTTAATCTTTGCACTACACTCATTCATCTTGTTTCAACCTTAGCTGCATTTCTTCCTCCCAAAATGATATAGAGCCTCTAACTAGTTTCTAAGACTCTCGGGTCCATATTGTATCATAGGTACTAT
>APFE030388729.1:27148-45402 GCA_000404065.3 Pinus taeda | reverse complement strand
GTGACTAGTATACTTATTCCTACAACTTTTATTGCTTTTGAGATTGAGCACATAAAATGTGTAGTTGCCTTTGAAATAAATAGACTTCTTTGGGTTGACAATTTATGTAGTACTTAGTTGTTTGAATTAATCAACAATTAAAGTGACCTACATTTTTGCGCCATTTCCGGGGAAGGCAATCATAGATTTCAAAAGAATTAATGTTTTTCTTTTAGATGTGTAGAATGCATGAGAGGACGCATGAAAACTAATCCTACAGGTGGCAAGGGCAAAGGAAGAGGAGGAAGAAAAACCTTTTTTGATGATATTATATCAAAAGCTAAAACTTCTCAGAGGTTAAGCTCTCGGAAGCCAAAGACTCAGCATTCTCTCCAAACAAACTACAAAACGGAGGAAGTTGTGGGCCTTGAAAGGGTTGAAGAGATAGTAGAGAATACTGAGGAACCAGTAGAAGAGATTGAGGAACCAACAAATGATACTGAGGGACCAGTGGAAGACATTGAGGAACCAGTTCAAGACGTTAAGGGATCAACGGAAAGCATTGAAGATCGGGCAAGTGCAACAGGAGAACAACCAATGGAAGGAAACAATGAAGGACTCTTTGGTGGAGGACAGGTAGGAGGAGAGGGGAGAGGTGAGAATTCTCTCTCCACCTTGGGATTTCCTATGGGGATCTTCCCAGAGGGAAAACTCCCATGAAGAATATCCCACTCTCAACCTTACCTAACTTCCATGGTTTATCTTTTGAATATCCTGGTGAGTTTCTTTTTGAGTTTGATATATTGTGTAGAAGTTATGTTTATGTTACTAATGCTTAGAAATTGAAGCTATTTCCAGCAACACTAAAAGGAAATGCAATAAGATGGTTTATGAGTTTGGGAGGTCATGTAATCAAAACATGGGAACAAATGAAGGAGAAGTTTTTGACCAAATATCAAGACTACTGCCGGATGAGAGAAAAAAGGGAGGAACTATTTAACATGGTCCAAAAGGAGGATGAAAATCTGGAGGACAGTGTGGAAAGACTACAATACAATCTGCAAAGATCCGATCATCCCAATGTAAGTAAAGATATTCTTAAAACAATATATTGAAAGGGGTAAGGGATGATTGTTTAGACATGCTAAATATGCTTGGTAAAGGGGACATATCTAAAGAATCGTATGATGAAATTGTTAACCTCTGCAAGGGATGTTCAAGAGGAGCTACAGATAGATCAAATAGCAGGGACAATACATATTCAAGAGTCCAAAAATCAACCAACGGAGGAGCAACAAGAGCTGAAATAGGTAATTTACTTGAGGAATTCAAAACTGAAATGTTAAGTTCTTTTGCTTCATATATTGATACCTTACAAGTTAAGAAGAAACAAGCAGAGGCAGAAGCTGCATTGGCTATCTTCTATCCCAAATGCAGAGATAAACATCCACTAAGGGAATGTCCGTTGGACAAAGTACCAATTTGCACCATTTGTGAGAGGGATCATGAAACTCAATAATGCCCTTCTTTACCAGGAATAAAAGCAGCATTGCAACCAACCAAAGAGGAAGCTGAAGCAGTTTATTTGCTGACACAAAGAAAGCAATGGAAACCATGAGGACAAGGTATGAACTCTAATATTCCATTTACATCCTCTAATCATTGGAATAATTATCCTTATTTTAAAATCAAACTACCCACCCTTCAACCAAATGCAATACCCACCCTTTAATCAAATGAATTTCCCACCCATGCAACAAACAAATCCTCCCTTTATAAACCCTGCAATGTGGACTCCTTGGCCTCCACAACAATATTATTTTAATCAATGGAACCCAAACTAGAGAGCTCAATAATCTCGTTCCCAAACCAATTTCCTCAGTTTCAGCAACCACTCCCTCGACCATCAGGTGCTCCACCAAATAATCAGACAATAAGACCCCAACTGCCTGTACAACCAAACCCTAACCCTAATAATAATAAAGTTTTGCAAGTCATCGATATTCAAAACCAGTATTGTTTTCCCTGTGCAGTGTAATGACATTCATTTACGATCTGGGAGAATAGTTGAGCCTATTATTGATGATCCTCTTCTGACTCTGAAAAAGAAGAGACAAAGAGAAATAGTTTACCTAATAAGGGTGCTGAAATAGCAAAGCCACCATTCCCTAAGAGTTTAGCTCTGACTAAGACACTTGAGCCGCCTACCTTTAATCTTCTAGGGGAATTACAGAATCTTTATGTCAAAATTACGCTCTTACAAGCGCTTAGAGATGTACCAATTTATGCCAGAACTACAAGAGACATTTGTATTAAGAACCCTTTTAGGAAAGCTAAGGATCCCCTTACAGTTCATGTTATGGGTGATATATGTGCTTTAATGTCTAGAAAAAGTCCTCCTGTTAAATATGGTGATCCCAACCATACTACGGTTATAGTATAGATTGGAAAAACTATTATTTCATGAGTTCTGGTAGATTTAGGTGCTGCTATAAATATTATGACCCTTGAAACCTCACAACTATTACAACTGAAGAATGTAACCAGAGAGACACTAACCATCCTAGAGTTAGCTGACCATTCCACAATCAAACCAGAAGGAGTTATTGAGGACCTGATCATTTCAGTTGAATCCTGGAATTACCCAGCCGACTTTGTCGTACTGCAGACTTAAAAAACGTTGGGAGCAAATCCTTTAATTTTGGGAAGACCCTGGCTAGCTATAGCTGATGCTTTTATCACTTGTAGATCAGGCTCAATGAAAATTTCTATTGGATGTGAAACCAAGCAGCTTACGCTTTATCCTCATGCCACACCTATGATTAATAATGATGATTCTATATGGTTGGATTACGATGATAGTGCTACTCAACCCATTTTCACTATTGGACAAGCTTTAACTCTTAAAGATACCACGAAGGATGAAGTAATTAGTAATTTTATTTCTGAACCCTTCTCATTCACATTTGAAACATATAACTAGTTGACTAAAATTTTGGAACCTGAAACCCAGGAAAAGCTTAAATCTGAAAATCTACCTCATACATCAACTGCTATCTCCTCTAAAAGCATAACAGTAGAAATCGAACCTGGAAAAACATTGAACAGAAACTCCAACTTATCAGATGCTGAAACACAACAGCTAATGAAGTTACTTCGTGAAAATAAGGAAGCATTCACATGGGACTATACAGATATGAAGGGGATCTCTCCTAAATTATGTACTCATCGTATCTATATCAAGGAAGGGTGCCGACCAGCCTGTCAACCCCAGCGGTGAATGAAGCTCAATTTGAGGGAAATTTTTAAAGAAGAAATTCAAAAATTGCTTAATGCAGGGTTTATATACCCCATATCTAACAGTGAATGGGTTTCTCCATTTGTGATAGTACCTAATAAAAACGGGAAATGGGGAGTGTGTGTAGATTACAGAGTGTTAGACAAAGCCACTCAAAAATATCATTTCCCCTTACCATTCATTGATCAGGTTTTAGATAGTTTTTCAAGGAAGAGATTATTTTCCTTTTTAGATGGTTTTAGTGGATATAACCAAATCAAAATTGCACCCCAAGACCAAGACAAGACCACCTTTACTAGTCCCTGGGGAACTTTTGCTTATAGAGTTCTTCCAGTTGGACTATGTAATGCTCCAACAACATTTCAAAGAGCAGTGATAGGAATCTTTTCTAATATGCTTAATGACTCTATGGAGATATTTATGGATGACTTTACCCATTATGGTGTGACTTTTGAAGATGCATTACAAAACCTTGAGAAAGTACTTAAACGTTGTGTACAAGCTCACCTTTCCCTGAGTACTAAAAAATGTCATATGATGATGAAAAAAGGAATTGTACTTGGACACTTCATTTCATTTCGAGGAATTCAGGTAGATCCATCCAAAGTACAGGTAATTCAGACCCTTCCTATCCCTAAAATACAAACTGATGTAAGAAGTTTTTTAGGACATGCTGGATACTACAGAAGATTTATCAAATTTTTTTCTAAAATAGCTTCCCCTTTGTTTGTGTTACTTATGAAAAATGTTTAATTTAAGTGGACTGATCTTTGCCAGAAAGCATTTGATGAACTCAAGCATCACTTGTCTATAGCTCCTATTCTAAGGGGACCTGATTGGGCACTTCCCTTTCATATATCCTATGATGCTTTGGATACTGCAATTGGAGCTGTCTTGGGACAAGAGGAAAACCATCTTCCTTATGTTATCTATTTCATTAGTAAGAACATGACCCCTGCCAAGCTTAATAACACAGTTACTGAAAAGGAATTTTTAGCAGTCATTTATGCTATTAATAAATTTTGACATTACATTACTGGTTACCCTACTTTTGTTCATATTGACCAATCAACTATTAAGTATTTAATGAACAAATTTGGCACAAATGCTCAAGTTACTAGGTGGTTATTGTTATTACAAGAATTTGATATTACAATTGTAGATCAACCAAGTAAAGAAAATGTAGTTGCGGATTTCCTTTCTTTGATAAAGGCTGATGATAATACTCCAGTAGATGATTCCTTTCCTGATGAGTCTTTATTTGGGGTATCTACTCACTCACCTTGGTATGAAGACATTGCCAATTATCTGGTTGCAGGGAAGCTACCATCGCACCTATCACATTGAGAGAAAATAAATATAATTCAACAAAGTGCTCAGTATAGTTGGATAAGTGGGTGTCTTTTCCATACAGGACTTGATCATGAAATCCTAAGATGCATTAGATAAGATGATGTTTATGATATACTGAAGGCTTGTCATGATGGCCCTTGCAGAGGGAATTTTGTTGATAAGATAACAGCACATAAAATTCTCAGAATGGGTTATTATTGGCCCTCACTTTTCAAAGATGTGAAGAAATATGGTTGGGCCTACGATAGCTGTCAAAGAATGGGTCAACCTAATCATAGAGATGAAATGCCATTGAATCACCAGGTAATACTTGAACCCTTCGAAAGATGGGCTCTAGACTTTATAGGACACATCAATCCTCCATCGAGTCAAAGAGTTTACATATTGGTTTGTACAGATTATATGACTAAATGGGTGGAAGCTAAGGCACTCGTTAGAGCTAATGAAGAATCTGTTTTAACCTTTCTATTTGAAGAAATATTTGTTAGATTTGGAGTGCCTAGAGAACTAGTTACATATGGAGGACCTCCTTTCAACTCTCATGGTTTTAAATCCACACTTCAAAAATATCATATTCATCATAAAATGACTACACCTTACCACCCCCAAGCCAATAGACAGGTGGAAAGTACAAACAAAGTTAGAGAAGCCATTTTAACAAAAATAGTGAAGGAAAATAGGAAGGAATGGTCTCAAAGGCTGCCTGAAGCATTATGGGCTTACAGAACTACCTGGAGGAACACTACAGGATTTTCTCCCTATGAATTGGTTTATCGTAAAAGTGTTGTTTTTCCTGTGGAATTTGAGATTAAAACCTTAAGAACTGCTTTAGTTGTTAACCTTGATTTGAATGATGCACAGACAGCCAGGTTGCAACAGCTTCAGGAATTGGATGAAAAGAGGTTAGATACCATCCATCAAACAACTATGATTCAACAGCAAAGAACTAGGTGGCATGATAGCACTATTAAGCATAAGCAGTTCCAAAAAGGTAATTGGGCTTTATTGTAAGATTCTCGGTTTGAAAATCTTCAAGGGAAATTATAAACAAGTGTTGCACAAAAATTGTCACCTTGACATTCTACAATTTGTGTGAGTCCACTACCACTCATACTTTCCTCCTTTGCAAGTCTTAAGCCTCAGTTCCTCATATCAAGCCTTGAAAATAAGAAAAAGCCCTTAAAAGTCTCTAAAACTATGGTTCCGCACTTTCTCTTAGCATTACCTGTGGTCTCGCACCTAATGGTCATGTCCCCTGCACACCTAACTGCTCTGTTTCTGTGTTATGGGTGCGGACCTCTGTGAAAGTCAAAAAGGCGCAAGTATATTCTTAAAAACTCACTTTGAGTCATTTCTAGAAGCTTCTGGAAGGAATCTTGAGGTGGCAAGTTTGCTCCTTTAAGGTTCATGCATCCCATACCTTAAGGAGCTAACCCCTTGATGTGAGGAACTTATCCCTTTGAAGGAGGAATCTATCCCTTCATAGGTGGACTTGTAACCTCCTTCCTTTGCACTATAAAATGAAGCATTGGGCTAGTTACTAGAGAGCTTGAAAGCTGAATATTTTTGAGGTGAAATGTTGCTGGAACTTAGTCTTCCTAATTGAGATTTTGTGAGGAAAGATTACATACTTCTTTGATCTCATTTGGAAGAGTGTGAGGCTTGTCAAAGTAAAGGAGATTCCTGTTTTAGACCCTGGGGAGAGCTTGTACAACATCAAGGCACCAAAGGTTGTAAGGTTCTTCTATTTCAAAGTTAATACAAATAAGTTTATTTTTCTTAATAAATTGTGTTTTATGGTTTATTTTATGGATTCCTTGATCACCATAATGAATATGATTTATGATATTAGCTACGTATGTGTTATTTGATGTGTGCTTGTTTCTGATTGTAGGTTCTCAAAAGGAAACTCTTTTGGACTGTTGAAGGATGGCTGCTACAAACTAGTGTTGGACTTAAGGTAGGGTCTAAACACCTCTATAGTTTTTATCAATGAATCGTAATATGTTTAAAGAAAGGTAGATTTTGTTGTTCTGTTTGTTGTTAGATATCTTTTGATACTATGGATATTGGCCTTGTCCACAAGATTGATTTATCCAACTAACAAATTGGGAACTCCACTAGGGAACTGAATTTGGTTTTTGGTTTTCCTTTTTTTTGACTTGAGAAACTTGTTCTTGTTTCTGGTTTTTGCTTGATGTGTGTGGGATTTGGTAGTTTTTAGGATCTGGATTATTTTTTGATTTTCGAAGTTTTCAGAGGAATGCACTTTCCTTTTACAGACAGTGTGGGCATCTCCGCACTTTTTCTTTAGTACATAAAGCGGTACCGCATCTGGTTCTTCTGGAAGCCTGTGGACCCTGTGCAATTTTTTGAAAAACATAAAATGTTTTCTTCGAGTTAAGTTTAGGTTTCATTTACGACTTTTAGTGTCTACCCAGATCTGCATGTGTTCTATCAAAAATCTCTTGTGAGTAAGTTCCATTGGTGTTTTTGTTTTAGATGATTTTCTAGAAGTTTTGCATGCCTGGATTAGTTTTCACTTGGTCTTTGTAGTGACTCAAAGATTACAAGCCTAAGAAACCTTAGATTACCCTGGTATCTTTTTGTCTTCTTGATGAGTCTGACTAGTTTGTGAAATCTGCGCTTGGTGAGAAATATATTTCGTTTTCTCTTTGCAAATCTTTGAACGAACTTGGTTATAAGTTTTGAATTTCATTTTTATAAAAGGAAACATAGCTGGATGTTTTTTGATTGATTTGTTATTCTGAATGAATTAATCCTTAGTTTACTGAATAACTAATTAAAACGTCCTAAAAATGAATTGAAGCTTTTATACATTAGGTTTTTAGAAGTTTTTAGATCTCGAGATTAGTTTTTGTAGTTTTGAGTGTTTTCTAGAAATTGTAGAATCTCTTTTGAAAGAATCGTTTTCTGTAGTTTTGAGTGTTGAAAAAAAAGGATTTTTTGTGAGCATAATTAGCAGTCTCGTTTGGATTTATTATTGAAAAAGACAAAAATATTTTATTTTCATTTACATGTTGAAAGAAAGATTTGTTTTTCAAAGAATTGCATCCTCAATCTCTTTCTTTTAGCTAGAAATTCATTGAAGAAAAAATTAATTGTTTATCATTTTAGGTTCATTTTTTAGTACTTTTGGAATCAAGTCTTCACACCAGCAAAGTTTCATTTCCATACCTATTGAATTAAGAAACAACCCATAAAAGTAATGCTTAATTAAAATTGATCTAGCAATCTTTTTATTTCTAGGGCTCTTATCACCAATATAGCTTAGGCTAGTATCTTGGAGTAGGGAGTAATTAACTCTTCAAGATAGTTAAAACAAAGAAGTAGCTATATCTTGTGGTAGGAAATAAATCCAATTGTAATTGATATAATATGGGAAGCTTCTCTTAAAGGAGTCAATCATGAGATCATGTCTGAACCTTTGAGACAATCAAGTCTATCTCATTGGGAAAGATAGAAGATTTGCGCGTATTATAAACGGTAAACCTCGGATTAACCATTGTCGAGGAGCCTGGGGTCACTTGTTAGTAAACCTCGGATTGATCATGTCAAGGAGCCTTTAAGGGGATTGAGATTTGTTACTCTGCCCTTGCACGTAGATCGGATCGTAGAATATTACCCCAGTTGTATTTGTTACTGTTTATAACCTTACTATCCATAAATTTAAGAGTATTTCCTAAGGTGATGGTGAAGGATGGGTCTCACTGTACCTGGAGCAGATGTCAACTAGACTCATTTGGAATCTCTGGGGGTTTTTTTCACTCGAGATAGATTTGTGAAGAAACTTGTGCCAATCTATTTCATTAAGCAGGTTGTCGGAGTAACTGTTCCAACCGCCCTTTCTGTATTAAATTCTATGACGTTGGATTTCATCACCAGCTAGTGCTTTTGGTATGAAAAGTTACTATTTGTGTGTGGTTTGAACTCTTAGATATTTTAGGCATGTGATTCAATTGTTTGGTTCTTTAGAGACTTTAGGTGGTTTTATTAATATTTTCATTGTTTGCATGTGAGTAATTAAATATTTAATTGTGGCTGAATTACTGAGACAATCCTGTAGACTTCGGGGGCAACCTCCCGAGTATACACCAAGCCAGCTTGAATAGCTACGAGCTCTTTTTTCACCTAGTGACAGTAGATTTGGGTCACTGGAAACTGGAGAGTCATCTTTAATTGTTCATCCTTATTACCAAGTTCAAGCAACAGAGTATATTTCTCAACAAATTTCATTTTCTGAAGTTACTGGTAGTATTTCTCCTACCAGTGAATTAGCTGAAGAACCTGAAATTTCTGAGCCTGAAACTGAACCTGCTGCTACTCTATCTTCAGGATTTGCTTCTCCAACTTCTAGTGGTCCTTGTTCACCCAGGGTAGGAAGTATCATTACCCAAAATCTTCCTTCTGGACTCATTTCTATTGAAGAGCTTGTTAGTCCGGATGAAGATATAACTCTCCTTGAAAATCAACCAACTTTAAAACTTAGGGAGTGTGAATAAATTTTCTACAGTCCTTTTAGGAGTGACGCTTGGTATGTATCATTGACAAACTTTTTAGAAAACCCGGGTCTTAGTTTTTCACCACCTCGAATTCCTTTTCATCCTATGCCTAGAGGTTATTATCCTCCTTTGAATATGTCGAGATGGTCATCTATGTTTTCCCAAACACCAGAAACATTTTTATATGGTGGTCCTTCAATTTCTTCAGGGTATCAGTCACTCATTGGTACTTTTTCAGGAGCATCTCCTCAACCAATTGAACATGAGATATCAACTGGTAATAATGGAACTCAAGCGTTGAGTGTAGAAGAAATGCTTATGATGTCTAGTAGTATTCCAAATCCGCAACCTCAAGGTAGTCAATTTTTGCCTGGGGGGTAACCTCAAGGACAGTACATACCGTCAGGATAGTACATACCTAAAGGTCAACCCCAGACACAGTACATACCTCAAGGTCAACCCTAGTATCAATATATACCTCAAGGTCAACCCCAGTTTTAGTACGTGCCTCAAGGTTATCAACCTCAAGGTTAATACCCAAGTCAAGGTTTCCAACTACCTTCTGGTCAACCATTTGTACAAGGAGCTGGAAATGTACCTCTCAGTTATTAGCCCTATGCTCAACTCGGTTATGTTCCTCAATATGCTCAACCTTTTATGGTTCCATACCCTGGAATGAATATGTTGTGGGATCCATCTCAAACTCAATAGACTTTATAGCCGAATGTGCAGTTATCAAGTCAACCTGGACAACCTTTGGTTTTGGGTCCAACCTAGCAACTTGTCCAGCCTATTGTTCAAACTTCTGCACCTAGTGTAGTTCATCAGCCTGGGCCTAGTTCACCTAGAACTCCGCCTTAAAATACTGCTACAACTACTGCAGCTTTTGTTCAACTGACCACACCTGTTTCTAGAGTATCGGTTGCTCTAGTTTCTATTGTTCTTGTGTCAGTGCAAACTCCTAAAGCCTCTTTACCACAGTCAGGACCTACAGTTCAGACTTCGGTTCAGATGCTTGTAGGACAACCTAGTCACAAGTACGGTTGTCACAAGTAGTCTAGTCTATGAAACCAGAGATTCTGGGTTCGGTACCTAGCGAAGTCGCCAATTTGTTGGCTGGATAAATCAATCTTGTAGACAAGGCCAATCTCCCTAGTATCAAAATATATCTAGCAACAAGCAGGGCAAGCAAATCTACCTTTCTCTAAACATATTGTGATTCATTAATAAAAACTATAGAGGTTTTTAGACCCTACCTTAAGTCCAACGCTAGTTTGTAGCAGCCATCTTTCAACCGTCCGAAACAGTTTCTTTTCGAGAACCTGCAATCACAAACAAGCACACATCAAATAACACCTGCATAGCTAATATCATAAATCATGTTCATTATGATGATCAAGGAATCCATAAAATAAACCATAAAACACATCCTATTGAGAAAAATAAACTTATTTGTATTAACTTTGAAATAAAAGAACCTTACAACCTTTGGTGCCTTGATGTTGTACAAGCTCTTCCCAGGGTCCGAAACAGGAATCTCCTTTACTTTGACAAGCCTCACACTCTTCCGAATGAGATCAAAGAGGTATGTAATCTCTCCTCACAAAAGCTCAATTAGGAAGACTAAGTTCTAGCAGCATTTCACCTCAAAAATACTCAGCTTTTGACCCCCTCAGTAACCAGCCCAATGCTTTATTTCATAGTGAAAAGGAAGGAGGTTACAAGTCCACCTATGAAGGGATAGAGTTCTCCTTCAAAGGCATAAGCCCTTCACATCAAGGGGTTATCTCCTTAAGGTATGGGATGCATGAACCTTAAAGGAGCGAACTTGACACCTCAAGATTCCTTCCAGAAGCTTCTAGAAATGACTCAAAGTGAGTTTTTAAGAATATACTTGTGCCTTTTTGACTTTTACAGGGGTCCGCACCCATAACACACAGACAGGCTGGTCAGGTGCATAGGGGACATGCCCTTTAGGTTCGGGACCACAGATAAGGCTAAGAGAAAGTGCGGAAGTAGAGTTTTAGAGATTTTTGAGGGCTTTCTCTTATTTTCAAGGCTTTATATGAAGAACTGAGGCTTAAGAATTGCAAAGCAGGAAAGTATGAGTGGTAATGGACTCACACATATTGCAGAATGTCAAGGTGACAATTTTTGTGCAATAGATTTCCCCCTAAAGTGCGAAGTCTGTGATAGATGAAGATAGAATTTGTCATCTATGAAGAGTGAAGTACTTTATCATCTCAAGGATCATCCTATGGACACCCCAGTCGGAACCTATAAAAAAATTCAATGCAAAGTATATATATGTGAACATATCATCGCTGAGGTAGGAATTCCCATGCTCAAATCAAAACTAAATAGAAAATTAACTAAACTTCTCTAATACAGGAATGATTTTGTAATACATCACGAGTATAGACATATGTAGACACAGTATGGGCGCAACCATTAGTTTATGAATAGTCCACTGTATAATGAATAACAAAATTCCTCACAGCCTGGATGGTAGAAACTTTATCCAGGGTCTTGATTTTTGCTTCCCGAACTAGTACGATTCTATCCATGTGAATGAAAGTGTCAAAATCAAACATGGTAGAAACCACTTGATTACTAGTCAATGATGTGAAATGTTAACAAGTGTGAGAGAAACCACCAGTAATGTCAATGGATGTCAAAGAAATCAGTATAATCCATGAAATGTGAATAAATGAGCTGATGTCGAACATGTCATAGAATCTTTTGATCGAAGGTCAATAATGCAACCTGTCGTCGAAGGCAAGAAACCTACCATTAGGGCATGCATATTGCAAGGTACTGACGATTTCTAGATCATCTTTCTAGATAATGAGCTAAAGTCAGTAGAAAGTGATCTGTCTTAGGCAAGCCCACAACACAAAATCATAGATCAAGTTTTGAAGAAATATACTTGGCAAGGACTAACTCAGGGATGGTCAAAATGGATGACAGATATTTTGCATATGAATGGTTTATTTGAACTGACCTCTTGAACACATAATGACACTGCAAATGGTTTGGTGACAATTGACCCAAAGCTAATACCCAAAAACTGGCTGAAAATGTTCAATACGGTTTGATTAACTGTTAGGCAAAGGATTTCCCAACACAGGTGAACAAAAAGTGTTGTGTTCAAGAGTGGTTAACTTCTTTTCTAAAACACAAAGTATAACAAACAGGTTCATTTTTCTCTCTTTTCCCCCACCATTTCTGGTAAGTACCTCTTCATTTTTGACAAGCTTGAGGAGGATAATATTTGCTTGGTTATAAGCTCATCCTTCAGATGAGTCCATCTTAGTTTAAAATTCGAACCCTAAGAAGGACTGGTTCATTCCTGTTTAAGATTAAACAGGTCCTTTATTGTTAAATTCTAACAAGTCCAGTATAGGAAAAACTCGGTGTTTTTTAATTTTAGTTAGTCATAAGAAAAACTTAAGAAAACTCTATGGGTGTCCTTTATTGTAAATTTGTGTCTCCCAAGCCCGAAAAAGTATAAAATAATACTTGATAGAACCACTTGACCATTACGATCAAGGAGTACTTTTCATAATTAGTGGTTCCGATCTGAAAAAGTAAAAAAGGAATTGAAGACACGTCGTTTTAAAACCAATATCAAACCTGAAATGACAAAAGTCTGATGATCCTTTCATGTTTATACGGTCAGAAAAGAGTTGTAAGTGAACCACCTTTTGAATTCTGTTTAACGAGTCTAAAAGGAAAAACTTGGCAATCTTTTCATATTTTACGAGTCAGAAAAGAGCTTAAATAGGACTCCAATGTTTCACTTTTTCGTAAATTTTGGAAGAGTTTGAAAAATTGATCAAAGTACTCTTTATTGAAAATGATCAATTCTCTCCGAAAAATCCAATATTCTGCACAAAAGCTCAAAACATTACTCATACCTATTTAAAATAAATAAAAATGCATCAAAAAGTTACCTTTTAAAGTGAAAAATAAATAAATTAAAAATTCATTTATTCAAAAAAGCTTATAAAAAGGGCTTTTGTAAATTCATTTTTACCATTTGATTTCAGAGTGAGAAGTGAGAGCTTTTGGGTAAGAAACTTCCTGTGAATATTGTGGAAAATACGTCTATTGGAATTGAAAACCGTCAGCTCCAAGTAATCCACATCATCCCTCTCTTGTATTTCAACCATTTGCATTTCATTTTAGGGCTTTAAAATTTATTTTTTAAGGAAAATTTGATTTAGAAAAATGCTCATCGGGGTCCACAGGGGCAACATGCGGCCCCTGCGGACCCCGACTTTTTTCTACAAAGGAAAAAGTCATGGGTCTGCACCTATTGCTTACGACGAGTGCAGACCTATGCACTTTCCGTAACCAGTGGGTGCAAACTCCACAAAATAGGTTTTAAAATTTCAAATTTCTCCATTTCCACCCAAAAAATTTTGAACTAAATTGTTCTAATATGTATTTTTTGCAATGTAGGACATACAAACTGCTTATTTGGTGGGAACGCGAGCATGAGGATGTGGATCTTGCTGCATTAATTCGTCCACCTACAATACGGGAATTAAAAGCATGTGGACTATTTAAATTCTGGGCCATACCCAACATGAGGGCCCAAGTAGACTTCTTGCAATGGCTAGTAGACAGGTGGAACATACAAGACCAGTGTTTCATGATTGGTGGCCACCAGCTAGAAATTGAACTAGAGGACATATATTTCTTGACTGGCTTGCCCAGGAGAGGTGAACGATTATTTCTTTTCAGGACTAGGCTAGGTGGCTAGTTTATCGCTAGTCTCCGATTGGAGTTTTGCAATGATCAAACATAGGACAAACGGATCGATATTAAGACTATCGTCCATCCTAAGCTTAAGGTTATTGCATTCATTGTCACAAAACTATGTGGTAGTGCAGCATTGCATGTAGCTACCAAATCCCATATGTGAATGGAAGTAAACTGTTATCGAGGTACCATCTTCAACTGGTGCGAGGCTGTGTTGCCGAATGTAAAATGCCAACTAACTAGAGCGAAAAACAGACAACTAAAAAACTTTGGATATGGTTTCCTGGTCATGATCTTTGGTCTAGAGAGGATCCCTATGTTGGTCCCACAATAGCTTTCTGTTGAGGCTGGACTTCCTCGAGAGCCTAGGATAATGCGTTGGGTTGTAGTAATGGCCCGTCATTCTGAGGAGGGTTCAGAGGTTGTTCGATTTTAGCCTGAGTATTTTCTTTGGTTGAGGAACCAAATTTTTGTGATTCAGGATTTTCCATATGCCGGGATGGATTATCCTTGCAACCCAGACATGACTCTTCCACTAGGAGAGGAGTAGGATGATTCAAGTAAAATCATTTTCAACACTTTCTATGTTTTAACTATTTTTTTTTGTTTTTTAAATCATCCAAAACTGATAACAAAATGTTTTAAATTTAGATGTGGGTCCACAAAAACCAACCGCTCTCTAGCCTTATAAGAGGAGACACCCAGCTGTAGCAGTACTGGCCCCATAGGACCAATCTACGGAGACCCTGATCGAATTAGAGAATCATATAGAGAATTTGACAGCAGATATTCCAGAGACTGGCATAGACGATATCCCACTTAGGTTACATTGATATGTGATTGGGGTCCCAAGACCTTTTAGGAGGTTCCTTTGTAGGGTGGCCCGAGCAGTGGTTTCTTATTGTGATCATCACCAGGGATAGGATGATTGATTTTGTAGAATCATATGACATTTTATGTCTTTTTGTATTATCATTTTTACCGATAATAAGGTGTTTTTCAACCTATGATCGAAGACGATGTATATTTGACACACTTCTATGCTATGATATATCACTATTACTGGCTATCTTGTGCAACATGTTAAGGAATGTTTTTTAAATATACTATTTTGATTATTCCAAATGTCTATTTAACATACGAGAAGCAACTGAATCTGCTAATGTATTTAAATATATTAGAATATGTTGATATTCAATGTAATCAAATTCACGTTCCAAGAGACAAATTCTCAAAATAATCTTAATAACACTGGATTTCTAATTGCATAAACCCTGTTAAGTTGTAATACAACGAGATCAAAATCTAACCTAACAATCAAACTTCGAATCACAAATGAGATGGATTCATAAAATAACTCACTCACTACACTATACTCTGCAATGTTATTCATTGTTTGACTGAGGCTTACCCCATGCATAGATACTAACTCATCAGAGGGTGAATAAATGACGCAAGCTGTGGAAGAAATGTTCTGTGTACTATGACAAGCACCATCAACAAAACCAATGTATGTTTGAAGAGACATCGACATCTGCAATATCAAGAGTAAAATCAAGATAAGCGGGAATAATGATAAAAGCACTCTCTAAACTAGGCACACTTTCCTAATCTAAAACACAACAACTAGAAAGAAACTATTCTAACAAAAATCGCCACACCAAAATTTAAGCATAATATCTCTTCAGATAAAGCCCATTTCTGGGTTTACCCAAAGAGACACCGTCAAAATCTACCAATTCATAGGCCCCTTTTGCCAGCTTTCAGTTAATAATATAAGGACCATGTCACATAGGTACAAATCTTCCAGCCCCTAGCTTATCGTTTGCTTGATCATATAGTAAGACTAGGTCTCCTTCCGAAAAATTACGAGGTGTAACATTTCAGTCGTACTGATCTTTTATTCATTTCGCATGAGTTTCGATTGCTAATGGAGCATCACGTCGATTCTCATCTAGATGAGTTAAGTACAACAAATGTTTCTCCTCTTTGGAAGTGGTTGGGAGTAATTCTATGGCTATTTGCAATGACAAAATTTTGTATTCAATGGATAATATTTCTTCCAAACCATAAACCAATTGAAAAGGAGTGAAACCAGTTGATGATTTTACTAAGGTTCAATATGCCCAAAGTGCTGAAAGTAACATGTTATGCAAATTCGACCTATGAATACCAATGATTCGTTGGATCATAGTGACTAGAACTTTATTGATAGCTTCAACCAGACCATTAGCCTGTGGGTAATATGGAGTAGAACTATCGTGACGCAAGCCAAGTTGATCTGTCAGTTCGGTCATCATGATGTTTCAAAAATTACTTCCATAATTAGTAGTAATAGCTTGAGGAACACCGAATCTAGCATTTATATGATTGAAAATGAAAATCGCAGCAGTTTTGTCGTCTACCGAAAATGTAGGGATTGCCTCGACCCACTTAGTAAAATAATCTACCACAAGGATGATATATGCATGCCCCCCGGCCGAGTGAGGGTTACATGTAATAAAATCGATACCCCACTTTGCGAAAGGACTAACAACAATTATAGGGTGGAGAGGAGCGGATGGAGCACGCATCTTACGATAAAAAAATTTGACAATTGTGGCATTTCCGGACTGCATAGATACAATATTTGAATTAAGGATGGCCAAAAATAACCAGCGCGCAATATCTTTTGTGCTATGGCATACCCAGACATATGACCACCACATGCTCCAGAGTGATAGTCATTCAGAACCTTTTTAGGCTTCTTCATGAGTTAGACAATGTCGGAAAATAGAATCTGCCCCACGACGATAGAATGTATCTCCAATAATGTTGTATTGTTGCGATTGGAAACGTATTTTCCGTCACTAATATCGTGAGATTTCAGGCTGAAAAGATTGGCTTTGGAGATAAACAATAATATCTCCATACCATGGATCAAGAGTACTGATAAGAAACAAGGATTCGTTCGCAATGGGCTCTTCCGCCACAGTTTCAGTATCAGTACGTGGGAAATCACACATTAGTTCCACAAAAACCAAAGATTTCTTTGCCTTGGATTTTTCAAATTCCAAGTCAAATTCCTGCAGGATAACTATCCATTTGGAATACTTGCCCCTTAGCAATTGTTTGGTCAAGATATACATCATAGGGTTACAGTCAGAAATTACCGTGGTTTTGCGTAATAAGATGTAGTGACGAAATCTTTGGATAGCTTGAACAGTTGCCAAGGCCAATTTCTCCACATGTGAATATTTAAGCTCAGCTGGATTCAGAGTTCGACTAAGATAGTAAATCACATGTTCACTGTTGAATTCATCTTCCTAAACTAAAACCATCCCAATGGTGGAATGAGAAGCGACGAGGTACAAAAAGTAATCCTGGTTGTAGTTGGGAGGATGCAATAATGGTGCATGGGTCAAGGCATGTTTAAGTGCATCAAAAGATTTTCCAGCTATCTCATCCCAAAAGAATGGAGTATTCTTTATAAGAAGAGCTTCGGCGTAAATCACATGAAAAAGACCTTTGTCGACGCGTTTCGAACCAACTAGTGTGGTTCATCGTCAAGACAAGTTGAAGAAACATATCTGGCCTAGCATGTTAAATAGACTGAGCAGAGACTCCAACGGCTACATAACAGCTAATTAACGGCTAATTTGGACTCTAAGGCCAGGTCAAAATTATATTAATAAATTTAATATTATTTTTTATTTTAATAATCTTAAGATTAATAATATATTATTCTATTTCTATAAATAAGTAAAATTAGGTACAATTAATACCAGAGAGAATAGCATCAAAACTAAATTAATTATAAAGGTTATTACAATTATATAAATAAAATAAAGATAATATCCATTCTTAGTCAAAATTAATAATGATAATCGGTTGTTAGGATAGAAGTAAATGAGTACTAATATTATTAGGATACAAATAAATATATAATTTTAATGGTAAGTTTAAAGCCTTAAATTATTCATTTATTAATTTATTTACTAAATATATATATAAATTAGTTTGTTAAGGTAAACGAAGAGAATTAATAATCATGATGGTTATTTTAAAAAGTTAAGTTAATTTGTATTTAATTTATTAATTAATAATACTATTATAAATATCAAGAAAATCTAAAAGTTAATAGGATTGTTTATAAAATAAATTTAATTAATTTATTTAAGATATATATATAATATATATATATATTATATATAATATATATATATATATATATATAATTTTATTAGAATACTAAAAATTGTTTTAAGATAAGAGAGATATTTAGACATACCATACTTTTTTAACGTTAATTTAAAGAGATGATTAGATTGCTTAGAAAATAAATACATAAA
>APFE030388727.1:235043-262801 GCA_000404065.3 Pinus taeda | reverse complement strand
TGCTACTTTTCATCTTAATAAAGCTATTCAAGTTTTCCTCCATATTCTTGTATGTTTACTTATATATGCATTTGTATGGTTAACACACATCTGGTCCTGTGTTATTTATGAATATAGATCTTTGTTCTTCGATAGTATTATGTTTTTGTGATTCCACAGGTGCTCTTTGAAACTGGGCAGACGAAGAAGAAGCGGCAAAGCTCTATCAGGAAGGAGAGGAAATCAAGTGCAAGACTAAGGTTGGTCTCCTTGGTTCCCCTCTTGCCTATTTTCATAAAGGAAAACAAAAGTAGACTTTACTTGTTTGTTTCTAAGATAGCTACCAATCTTAGTGGGAATAACAGCATCCGAGCGGACACTATTCCCAGTAACACTTTCTCGTATTATGTAATTTAAATAAAACCCCCGCATTACTATATACCTTGCCCCTCGGTTAGTTATAACCATAGTCAAAATATAAAATAGGGATTAATAAACTTATTTGAAGTTTGTTAATAACCTTCCCCGCCTTGCTATAATGGGATTAATTAACCATCTAGGTTAGTCAATAACCATAACCATGACCAATAGAATCATGCTTGATACGATTAAAACACTATTAATTATATCGGGCCCGTCGCTTTAACTCCCTGCCACTTCTAGCACCCGTCAGCCATCCAATCGTCCCCCCACCATTCGATGGTCGATGATGATATCACGACCACCCTTCCTACCTCACTTTAAATCACGATCTCTAGGTGGTTTTCCGCCGTACCTCCGCCAGGCGTCACGCTCCAATATGCTCGCTCGCCCCCAGCCCGAAACTGCCCAGCCCCAAAAGCGGAGTGGGGAAATCCGCTTACCACCCTCCCCTAATAACAAGATGTCCCATCACTCTGACGTCATCCGCCCAATAAATGCTAAAAAAGCCCCGCTAAACCAAATTTCATTAAATCAACGAGAAAATGTCATTTTCACCATTATTCCCTGCAAGCTGTGTTCCATGCAAAATACGTCCAGTCAACTGTACGAGCATTCAGTCCAACACCCGGCCAAGAAACTCCAGTGTCGCGCTCTACAGTTCATCATTTGACCTGCAAATTACACAGTTTGCCTCCTTAAATCCAGGTATTTACCCAATTCACTCGGCAAACATGTAATTTCAGTTTTTCATTGAGAATTCAACCTGAAAGGCCGAATTCAAGGAAAAAACAATCTGTAATTACCATAAAAGACCCCAAAACTGCTGTTTAGTTCATTTTCCCCCTAGAAGTTTGAAATCCAATTTGAATACATAAGAACCAAATATGGAAACTCCCATAGCCCTGAATGTCACTCCTATGAATGCACCCCATAAAGACTTAGATTATTTACCCCTGGCCGACAAAGATTTCCAAATAAAAGATCTCTCTAGTGATAGTAACCACCTTAAAGTCATTTGCCAAATTAGAGATAGTCACCTGAACAATTCTGACTTTTTTGGACTATGGGAATCCAATCTTCCCTTGTATTTCGTCCCCTTAGTCCATCTTTTCCAAGATATCATTCAATGCTGTGCCAACTATGACCCTGTCCATAGAGCAGTTATGTCCCCATCCCAAATTGTTCTTTTCCCCATAACTGCTAAGTCCATTAATGAAATGATATAGTTCCATTCCACTCAATCCCTTGCTCCTCTTTCCTTGGGATATCTGCTTGAAAAAGCCTCTTAGTTGCCCAAATTAGAGATAACCCGTATTGCTCAGACGTCTATGTTACCAAATTATCAACCCACAGGCCCACCTCCCTATCTGCAGACCTTTTTTACTGAAACTAGTAGACTTATTGTTGACATGATATTCATGATCATGGGATTTAATACCAATGAGTATGTTGATGATATTACTCTGGTTTTGCTATCAATATTTACTCCTAGACAGGCCCCTACTATCAGGTATGACTATGCCACTTTCATTGCCAATAAAATCTATGATCAATTCATGAGTTTGGATAGGGAAGGAGTTTTCAAATACACATTTTTTATATATCATCTTTTGTTATATCATCAGCCAGACAACTTTCCTTTCCCAATTAGTAAATTGGATTCAAAGGGAAATAGAAGATCTATAATCTTTTGGACCTCAATCTTTCATAGAACTCTAGAGTCTCCTTATACCTATAATGAATTCATTGACTGGTTTGTACATCCAACATCCACTCCGTTGACAGGAGTTTCTCCTCCTAGACTCACTGGTGACATGAAGAAGATTCTCCAACTTTCCAAGTAGTACAGGATAGGTGACTGGTACATGTACCAAAATCACACAGAAACCAGAATATATGGGTGTGAACTTTGCCCTTTCAAGCTGCCTAAATATGTGCCCATGAAATTATTTGCACTAGAGTATTTCAGACAGATCATAAAGGAAAATTTGGACCACTTTTGTAATGCAAAGAAGAAGGCTCAGTTAAGAATCAAAAACCAGTTAGGCCCTTATGTCATAAATTCTAGGGATGCGTGGCAAGATGCTGAAATTTTTTTAGAAGACCAGCTTAGATTGAAGAAGTGTTTTTGGTGGGTGCCCTATGACCCAAATGGTTTCATATGTGATAGAAGAACAAAGAACAAGTTGTTAGTTTATATACATCATAGGATCCCACAAATTGAACAGTTTGCAAATTAGGACGAATGGGTAGAAGGGACCCTAATAGAAGAAATTAGTGATCAAGAAAATATGGAAATGGCTATGAAAGATCTTGAAAAAACCTTTGACCTAGACTCTTTTGGACTGGTATCCTTCAAGCTACCTCAACCATTAGGAATTGGAACATCCTCTGTTGGAACTTCCCAATTGCCTGCATTGAAAACTAGCATACCCGTTATAGGGACTTCCAAGGGCAAAGAAGTAGAAACCACAGAGCAGCCTACAATGACAGATTAGCTAGGAATGTCCAAGGAATAGAGCCAGGGGTAAATTCCTCCAGCCCAAACTAAAGCAGCAGAAATTCCTGCATTATAGACTCCTCTAAATGAGGAAAGGAACAGGAAGAGAGACAGAGAAACCACTACACCAATCCGCGGATCTGCAGAACAACATGGAGCAAAAAGGCAAGACTGAATCCTCTTTCAGAAGAGGAAATCATTGAAGAAACTAATGACAGTCTAAGAGGTGAAAGGATAGTTAGCCAGTAGACTTCCCCAGTTGTAGAAACATCAACTAGCTCACATAAGTAGGAGCTAGAAAGACATCACAGTGTAGAAGTATCATCCACCAGGCCACAAAGTAAACAGGCCTCAGACATCAAGAACAATTTCACAGAGATAAAGCCCAGGAATGACCCAATAAGGCTTCAAATTTACGGTCAATATCTGAAAATGGCCCCCACAAACCAACAAAGACTAATGCCAGCTTATGACATTAAAGAAGGAAAAATGTTAATGAGTTATTTCAAGCCAAAGGTGTAGCAACCTCAGTCTGCAGCAGACTATATCAAAACAAACTTGGAGGTCCTGGCCAAAGATATTCATCCCATGGACTAGATTGAGCTTCATAATCAAACTGGGGAAATGATTTATTCCACATTGACTGATAAAACAATGCTAGCCCACAAATTCCAAAATTCCTTGGAGAAGACAACTGCTTAATTAAATTTGGAGAAAGCCTCTTCTCTGACCAAGGATAACATAATCAAATCACTTGAAGAGATCATCATTGGATTGGGACATGATCCCAAAGATGCTAAAGGCATAAAGGCACTAATCAGGAAGAAGGAAGAGGACATTGCTGCCTTAAGAAAACAGCTGAAATTGCCTCCCTCACAGCATCCTCAAACTGCAGAAGTTATACAACATAAATCTGAAGAAGACATGATGGACTTGCTCCTGAAACTGAATGAAAGATTAAATGATACAGAGTAAGCATTGGAAAAGGCACTAAAGGAAAGGCAGGGAGAGTCGATCTCCCAACCTCCTAATGTAATCCCTATAGTCTCAACTACAGTCCCCTCCACACTTGGAACAACATTAGCTCTAAATGTCCTAGCAGTCACAACAGAGGTAATTACACGTACATCAACAACAGATACAACACCAAGTAGCAGTACTAATATGAGCACATAAAAATTGATAAAGTCCATGGAAGAATTGAGATTACAAGTTACAGAGTTGAAACGAGTGAAAGAGAAACTGGCTAAGGCAGAAAGAAATTATGACATTTCTAAAATAAGTGTTGTAAAAAAGACAAGGGAAGTTAAAGCCTTAGAGAATAAAGTGAAAGCATTAGAACAAGAGCTCACTTTTGATAAGCCCTTGGTAGAGATTAGGAAATTCATTTGGACGAACATCATTCAATCCATAAATGATGTTTGGACATCTATCACAGTGATATATGAGCAGCTAGACTTAGTGAAAACAACCCATGGAGCAATTCAGCAGACAAGAGCAGAGTTGGGTAAAAAGCCAGAAGAAGCCAACAGACTTATTAATTATTTGAATACCAAAAAAAGAGAATAGTTAGAAGTACTTGGCATTTCAGACAGGAAAAATACAATTTTGGAAATCAAAAGAGTTCTGACTAAGAGAACTTTAATGCAAAACTTAGAGAGAAGATGCCAAGACATGCAAGTAGAAATTAATTATTTTATGGAAAAATTCACAGTTTTGCAGAGTAAAGGGCTACCAAGTCCTTTGGTCATTAATGATAAGTTAATGAAACACATTGATTATGTAGATTGGTTGAATAAGTATGCTTGCCATCAAGCATGCTCATCATCAAGTGCAGCAGGAGTGAAAGCACTTCCCACAGGGCGAGTTCTCTATGACAGTTTAGAGAACTTATTTTACATCGAGCATGAGGTAAATCATCTATTCGCTATCCAGCCTAACTTCTTTAGATACACAAAGATTGATGAAACTCTAAGAAAACTTCAGAGGCATAAATTACCAGAGCAGAAATTGTGGGAAGATATGTTAGAAATTTTGTAAATTTACCTTTGGTAAAATGTAAATTTTGGGCTATTTACCTTGTTGAGATAAATAGAGATGAATAAAGGTGAACAATGGTCAAAATAGGTCGAAGAGTATTAGAGCAGGTAAAGAGTATTAGTAGAACAGGGCAGCTAGCACAAAGTTACAGCAGCAAGCCAAATAAAAGGGCGTGCCTCCAGCACACCCAGCACAAATAGGAACATCCCATCATCTGTTTGCTTCTTTCCTATCTTCGAGACTAGTTGTCTCTATTTTCCTGTAAAATGATTTGTCGTCACTAGAATATATCTCACTCTGTTATGAGATATTTATGTAAAATGTTTTGTATAAATACTCCCTCAATTGGAGTATTGAGTGTGGATTCATATACATTGATGTAATACTAGTTTTTGGAATAAAGTGTTGATTGGATCAAATTTTCGCATGGCTTGCTGGACAAAGAATTAATGCAAGGGACTTTTCACAGATTTCTTGAAGCAAACATTGGATCAATAAGTCCCCTATACCTCATGTTTTAAAGTTTTCCTTGTTTATTATATCATCTTTGTTTCACATCTAAATGATAAACAAAAAAGATTAATTCAGAATATGCTTTATTGCACTTTGTCTTCAAAAGTTATCATTTTCAATGTTTTCTTCTGAATTAGAATAGATAGTGAAATCTCAATTGCTCCTATTTTCTAATTCTTTCATTTTGATTGTTTGTTAAGGAATTATTCACTTCTCTTTATCAATAATCATCCAAGTTCCCTCTTGAAATAGGTTGAAGGATTCTTAATTTCCCTTCACCCTTTTTTGAAACCCATTCCATCTACTCCAAATCTTTATTTGTTCCCTGTTTGACCATCCTGCCCTGTGAAACCATCCTTTGTTAAGAAACCTAGTCCAGTTAAGCCATCTTACTTGACTCCATTAACCCAATGGCATGAACTACTCAGTCTTACCCCTTTGCTATTGAATCTCACCACCCAAATTCAAACAAAACTCCCAAACTTCACAACTAGCCTAATATTTTCAAAAAAACAAATCTAAAACTTAAAGAGAGAGCCCTCTCTGGATGCAGATTGGATAGAATCTGTGTCTAAAATATTGGTTTGCAGTTACCTCGACCTCCTTTCTATTTCTTACAACTTTTGGGAAAACTTGAGTGATAACACAACCAAAACAAGTTTTTGAAAACACCAAATTCTACCAAAACTCAAAAGATCGAAAAAGAGAGCATACGGAGTCTTTGCAAGTCACAAACTCGAAAATGTATGAAAACTTGAGAAAAAAGACTTCAACTTGTACCAAACGACCCAAATAGTAGTAAATAGCTTGACAAACTGAGCAAGAAGCTAGGAAAGAAATACTTCCAAATTCGTCAAAAAGACTTTCAAAAAGCAAGAAAAGCTACAAGGCCACAAAACGAAGGAGAGCAAAGCAAGAAGATTTGAAATCTAGGCTTGACACTGAAGCTGAATACAACCTCGCGTTCTAGAGGACTAGAACAATCAAGAACTTTAGGACAAAGTCTTGTGTGCAAAAACACTAATTACAAACTCGCTAAAGAAGAAAACCTAGGAAAAATCTTTTCAATGAGGAAGAGACTTCGAAATAGTAAACTTGCAGAATAATTAAATTCTTCACACAACAATTGACCATACAAAGATTGAAAATAATAGGCAACAAATCTATCTGAGCTGAAAGATTTGAAAAAGCAATGCAAACATTTGCATACGCGACTATGTTCAAACACAGAAGCGTGCACACACACTTCTGACACAGGAAACTTGTGTATACACGATTTCACTTTACAGAAACAAGCATGTATACATTACTGTAAACAAAGTAAAGAACGTATACAAAGCTTTGCAAGAAAAAATGAAAAAACAAAGTCTGATCCAAAAGATCAGACGTAAGGCCTAGGATTCTAGTATACCAAATAAGATTGTAATAGTAAGCAAACCAAAAACTGAGCCCTTCTTGAGAATGAACAACCCAAACCAGGAATAAAAAGATTGTTATCCCTAGTGGAGTCACCAATTCTATTTCAGGTGAAACCACCCTAGGGCTTTGGGTTAGAACCGCAACAGAGCAGAAGAAAACTACAACAAGAAATACTCATATAGCTCAGGCAAGATGCTTATATTATCAAACTATGTAAGAGTGATTGTACCCAGATTTCCTTTGTTCGAGTAGGTCCCATAGGGTTTAGACCCTCTATAACTCCCGATGTTCTTCAAACCTGAAAATCATTCAATTTGAACATACATAGTAGTATAGAAGTAAATCATATTCATGAAATTGACTTATATCATATAAAGAAATGATTTATCATACATCAAAATGACATTCATATATGAATTAAAACATAATTTGATGCATAAACATAGTGAATTTTGGAAACAAGATGACATTTCTTTTATTGTAGTAAGCTATAAATAACATGGAGAGAATTCACCTGAGTCTTTCTCTAGCTCCAAGCGGAACCATCCTCGGGACTCATCCTATCCCAGCCTTCAACAATCTTCTTCCATCACCAACACCATGATATCTCAGGCAAAAGGAAGGATATCTATAATCAAGGAAACAAGGATTTCCTAAAGCTTGGGGAAGTGCATGAGGCACAGGGATTCATCAGACTTAGTCAGGGATAATCTCAGTATAATAACTCTATCTCTCCTCCTCCCTAAGGCCTTCCCATGGAGGTCTATTTATACCTCTCCTAGTTAGTTTTTTAGTTGGGAAATAGTTGTGCCATAGGAAATAGGAGGTAATCAATAGGTAAAACCGATGAACTCTGCCCATAATTAAGGAAATTTAATTTTTTTAAGTGTTTTAATACATATACACAGGTTGGGTATTGAGTGACTCGCGTGTACACGCTTTTAGCTCAGGGAAAAGTAGTTTACAGGGAATAAAACAATGCTTTTTATATATTTGTACCAAGTTTGGAAGGAGGGGTTGCCCTAGGCCATAAACAAAGCATCACATATACCAAGAGTGGTAAATGGTGCTATAATAGTCAGTCTCTAGATTGGTCACCTTTTCTTTGAGCTTGTTCATTTATGTGGTCTGAATGGACATGTCTTCCATTGCCTTGACCAATCTATTAGCCTCACTTGGATGAGTAGTTGTCGTTAACTCTATTGCTGATGTAGACGTTGTAGAAGCTGGGAGGGTTGTAGCCATTGGAGCTGTAGGAGCTAAGGATGCTGCCAAAGTGGAAGGTAGTCTTGTAGTAACTGTTGGGATAACATTAGCAAGGGCAGTCTCCAGACTAGCTTGTTTTAACCGTATCAAGCTATCTAACTCCTTTTCCATCTCCTTTAGTTGATCATTCAATTGTAGCACCAGGTCCATCATCTCCCCCTAATGTATTTGGCTCTCCAGGACTTCTTTGGTCTATGGGTGCTCTGAATGAGGAAGTTTCAATTGTTTTTTAAGAGCTGCAATGTCCTCATTCTTCTTCTTGATCAATTTCTTAGCCACTTTGATGTCATTGGGATCATGTCCCAACTCAATTACCAAGTCCTCCAATGACTTGATCCTGTTGTCCTTGGTCTGTGAGGAGGCCTTTTTCCAATTTGTATTGAGCTGTAATGTTATCTAATAAACTTTGCAACTTATGTGTAGCCATGGTCTTTCCTATTAAGGTGGAGTAGATCATCTCTCCTGCTTGCTTGTGGAATTTAATCTGGTCAATGGGATGAACATCCCTGGCTAACACCTCAAAGTCTATTTTTCTATAATCAGCTAATTTCTTTGTCTCCTAGACAGTTGGCTGCATGAAGGACACCTACATTTTTCCTGCTTTGATGTCAAAAGCTGACATCAACCTGCTTTGATTTTCTGGTGTATGCTTGAAGTATTGAGCATAGGTTTTAGCCTTCAACTTTTCATTTCTCCATTTGATCTCCTTGTATCTATCCTTCATGTATTTTTCTCTCTCTAGTAGCTTGGTGAAAGAAGAAACCTCAACACTGATATGTCTCTCAATTAGTTGAGTGTTAGATTTTGAAGGCTGCTATGTTTCTCCTAAAGCAGCTGTGCCTTTGCTTCTTTACACCATTGTATCAGTGTCAGTGATTTCACTGATTCAATGGTTTCTTCCTGTTCAGTTATAGGATTTAGCTTGGGCCTTTTCCTCAAACTTCTCATCTGTGGTTTCCATAGCAGAACAGGAACCATCCTCCTTGTTTCTCTTTAGCTTTCTCTCATCATTTGATGGGGTCTGTAAAATAGGATGAATATTCATGGTTTCCCATAGTTCTGGAACCTGCAGGAAAGAACTTTCATCAATTTGTTTCTCTACATCAATCAATGTTATTTCTACATCCACTACTGTGCTATCCATGTCAATTAGAGTGCTTTCCAACCATTCTAATTGGCTCGAAAAACTCTCAATATCTGGTCTAGGATGGTGGATGAGAGGTCCCAATTTTATTCTTAGCTTATTATGACTCCATAAGGGTCATATTGCCACATAAAACTATTTTTGAACTTCATTTGTTGCAGAATCTTGTCTTCCTCTAGTCCAACTTCTCTGTTATTACAAATGAAGGTGCACTTATAGAACCTTTACAAGCCTAATTCATATCTCTAAACCCAGTTATGGCTTCCCAAACCTCCCTAAACGTGAGATCCCTACAAACACCTCACCTATACATCGACTACCTTGCATTAGTAGACAAATATTTTCAAATAAAGGATACTGCTTCCCCTGCTTACCTTCTAAAGCTCCATTGCTAGAGTAAGAACATATTCTTAAACTAGAATGATGACATCCACCTTTGGGAATCTAATTTGCCCAAATATTTGTTTCTAGAAGTACACCCATTCCCAGACATCATCCATTTCTGTCATGCTTGCTACATTCCTAGTTAAAGAGCTGTTGTCACCCCTAACCAACAAATATTATTTACCATCACTGCAGAATCTATCAACCAAATGCTTCAGGTCCAAACGAGCCCTAATGAGACCCCACTGTCTATTGGAGACTTGCTGGACCTATATGTCAAGCTAGACCTGGCCAAAATAGCCCAAATTTTCAAAACGTTCATCATAGAGGAATGCCATACTCCCACAGATAGTCCCCCTTTTGCTCCCACCATTTTTTTAGAAAGGAGTAGATAAATTATTACCATGATCTTTTGCTTCTTAGGATACACCACAAATGAGCATGTGGATGATGTTGTCCTGGCCTTTCTTTCCATCTTTAGCCCATGAAAGCCTCTTGTTGTTATTTATAACTATTCCCAATTCATTACAAACATGATGCATGAATAGTTCACGAGACTACCAATTGAGAGATTTTTCAAGTATTCTTCTATATTATTTCACATGTTTTTATATTATCAATTAGATAATTTCCCTGTCAGCATCCAGAAGCTGAAGACCAAAAGAAATCTAATGTCAGTTATTTGTTGGACACCCTTGATCCATAAATACACCACTACATTCACTTATAAGGACTTCATTGATTCATTTGTCCATCCAGACATGAACATGCTAACCAGTAGTCCTCAGCCCGGAATCAGCGAGTGGGGAACTGGTATTTGTACCAGAACCACACAAATATTAGAATTTATGGATGGCAACTTGCCCCTTACAAACTACCCAAGTACCTCCCTATGAGGATATTTGCACTAAAATATTTTAGGCAAATCATCAATTCTGATGAAGTCAACTTCCTAGTAGCTAGGAAGAAAACCCAATTTAGAATGAAAAAGCAATTGGGGTTTTAGGAGTTTCTGGTACAGTGAGTGAGAAATTACAAATTGTACAAGGAGGGTTTGGGATATAAAAATAAGATTGTCTTCAATTCAGGGAAATTTCTTAATTTATTTCAATTAAATAAGCTTTCAATTAGACTGTGCATTTTCAAATTGAAGGGTCGTTCTAGTTTTCCCAACAATACCTGGAAATTGGCGGTCTGACTTGCAAACTGGGTTCAATGGTGAATGCAGTGGGTACGATGGCTTCAACTATGAACTGGTTGCTTGAATTGGGTGTCCGAAGCTTCTTTAGGTGGAAAACAATGGTCAATTCAGTTTTATTTATTTATTTATTTATTTTTTTATTTTATTTTTATTTTTTTTATTTATATTTATATTTATTTTATAATTTATTTTATAATTATTATTTATTTATTATTTTATTTTTTTATTTATTTATTTATTTTTTCAGGTTTAGGGTGTCGTAAATGGCTTGAGTAGTAGTTGCAGTGAAAAACAAGCGAAAAGAGCAAATTGGGGCTTTTCCAGCTTTTTAATGAGTAACAGTCACATCTTGGCGTGGAAAATATAAATGAACGGTGGGAATTTTTTGGCTTGGGCAGGGAGGTGGTTCTCTCGGCGATTGCGTCGCTTTTGGAGGGCAAGTAGTATTTTTCGCTAGTACGCAATCTAGCCTGGGGCTGCCACGTAGCAGAACAACACCAAGGAAAAACTGTGAATCTCACGTGCTCTCAGGCTGCTATCAGCCGGATGGTGAACCTGTGCGATATGGATGTGCATCGTCGAATCTGGGGATGGGAGATTGGACGACCTTCGTGTGGTTAAGTTGCACAATGGTAATCAGGAAAGGGATTTTCGGGGCCCGGGGTTTAATTATATCAAATTGTAATTAATTAGTGTATAAGGTTAGGATTAAATATAAGCAACGGGTTAATAAAGCAGGAGCAGGGGTTATGTGGCATGTTTTTTTAACTATACCAAGGGTTGGTGGGCTAAAAAAGGGTTTGTTGGGGAAATATAAAGTGGGGAAATTAATTAGATAATGCGGGGGGATAAAAACTTAGGGTAAGGGGGTTTTTATGGGTTTTTGAAAGGAAATAGGGAAATTAATAAGGGGGGAGGCAATATTTGCAATGGGAAATGGGTTTCACACTAGGGAAAGGGGTTTTGGGTAGGGGGATGAGTTTTGAAGGGTAATTACTAGGGAAATGTGTGAAACCAAGGGGTAAAGGTCAAAATTAAAGGAAAAGGGGATTTATAACTGATAAAGAGATAATGGGAAATTAGCAAATAAACATGTGGGGGCATAGTGAAATGAGGGGAAATTAGTTAAACCAGCTTGTGAACATATTTTCTTTCTCATAAATGTTCTTGCACATGAAATATAGGATTAAGCATGATAAATGTGCTTTTGACTCAGCAACCTTGTACATTTGCAACCTTTGTTCTACCTACCCTTTATTTATCTTAACATTTTTCCTTCATTTTATTGGGTGCATTTGAGCTTTTTGACCCTTTATTTTCTTTTGTTTTGACAAGCAAAGTATCTAATTCTAACTTTATAACTTCCAATGGCTCAGATTAAATTGATGATCCCATTTTTATTCTCTACCTAACCACTGATTTGCTAAGGTTAAACAGTTCGGCTAGATGCTTATTCTCTATTTATCAACATAAAATTTAAAGCATGAATAAGTCAAGATCAAGCTATTTGACCATCATGGATTGTGGCATTTCTGACAAGTTGCACATAACCTTATTTTACAAAGTAAAGTAAAAAGTAGTGGTATTTGAATTTGCACACTTTCATGATCTGTTTTATTTATTTTTGGGGTTCATATTTTTCACTTTTTTTATCTTTTCCATTTCTTTTTGTCCTTCAATTATTCTTTTATGACATACCCTCTTTACATTTTTAAATTTTTAATATGGAAATTTTTTTGGAGAAAGCATAAGTATGTAAAATATTACAAGACTAACCATAGCCAATTCAAAATTATGAATCCTATTATTATAGGACCCTAAGACAACCCAACAAGAACAATACTCATTCAATGAACCTCTATCCTTTCTCTTCATGTTAAGATATTTCTTCTTCTTAAACCTTCAACTGCTCCCGAGATATATCTTATTATAGATGCCCAAATTCCTTATCTTGAATGACCATGAATAGGTATATTTTATACTAATTTACGAGGACTATAATGAGGCTGACCTGACCTTTTAAAAAGCCACAACCTTCTACTAGATCCAACTTGAAAATTTTGTTATTTAGGCCGACTTACAAAGAGGTTTAGGCACAACAAAAAAATATTTTTTGTCTTTATAAATGTACTTGATCAAGACTGACTAGGATATATGAATTTAGGATAATTTGAATTTCAATTTGACCTCCTTCCAGAGGTAGAAATAAAATATTAAAGTCATGAATATAATGGGGCATGATCTAGTGCAAAACCCATCCATTTGGGGCATCAACTTCAAATCAAGATATCTTTGCAATCATAAAGACCCACATGGTGTTCCACCTATAAAAAATAATGATACGATGAGGGAAACCTAACTAGAGTGATCTCGTATCCAAAGTTATTATCCCTTGCATGCATATCATCAAAAAAATGCAAAGGCATCTTAGGGTTTCTTCATCTTTGTCAATGTCCCATTCACCCTTTAACATGAATAACAACTTCTTCCAATAATCTCCCCCTTTGTCATTAATTTCAGCACTAATGCTCCCTTTGTTATCATGCTTCCACTGTCTCCATACTTCAATTCCTTTGTCCTCATGTTGCACTTCCTTTTCTGTCCCCCTTTGACATAAATGGTGAAGGGTTGCTTTATTTTGCTAGGCTACTCCCCCCCAACTATGTTTATTCTTCTTTCTCAACATTTTTTCTTCTCCAAACCCTAGTGGGTTTTCGTTCTTGCCTAATCTTCTTAGGTGTCCACTTCATGTCACATGTACAATTTCATGAAAAATGTCCAAGATTATGGTATTTAAATTGTTTTATGTTGTACCTAAATGATGGAGCAAATGTTGTGTACCTTTCACTGGAGATATTAGGAGAGTTTTGAGGTCTAAAATGGACCTACTAAGGAAATTATAAAATAATAGTAGAAATAATATAATAATATTTGATTAAATCATCAAATTTTAGAGGGAAAAAAGAACAAACTACTTTTCAACTAGAATTTTCAACTTATCTCCCTATGGGTTTAATCATATTTTGAGTAGAAAGACTCGTTGGATGTAGAATTTGATTCTTCATACAAGGAGTACCAATGTTTTGTACTTTAGATGGACCCTGCTACACAAAAAATGAGAAATACATGAAAAACGTGATTGTAATCACTTGTTTTCATGTATTTCTCATTTTTCATGTTGGAGGGTCCATCAAAAGTATGCAACATAGATACTCCTTGGATGAGGAGTTACATTTTGCATCCATGAAGTAACCCCCCTCGAAATTTGAGTAAAACCTTAGGGAGATAAGTTGAAAATACAAGTTGAAATTTTTTTATTATTTTTTTATTTTTAATCCTTTTATTTTCTTACTCCAAAAATGGTGAATCATCCCCCATGGTTGACATAATCACATTGAATCCTATTGGTTCTTATAAATTTTATTTTGGTTTTACATATTTCTTATGAGGCCCAGTTTAGACCTCAAAATTCCCCTAATGATCCGTTAACTTGTTTGTTTGTAAATATGCTTCTATTGTTTTTATGATGTAGTTAACTCCTATATAAACTTTGCGATCCCTATCCTTATGCCTAAAATTTGTACACGAGTAACAACAACCAAGAAGTACACTTTGGTACCTTCATGAGTTGGATTGCCATGACGGTATGTTAAAATTGTTCTTCCTTGGGGGAGGTCCAGTCTTTCGCTTCTCTTGTTGATAAGGTGTCTTTTTGACAACATTAGCATAACTTCTTGGATTTTCTTATGGTTCTCATTTAGCCTTTTGAGGACAAATATTTCACATTTTTCTTCAAATTTCTCCTTCGGGGACTTGGTGCTTGCCTCTTCTTTACATGAAGGTTCACCTGAACTTGATTTGTAGTTAAGAAAGTTATCCAATACTAACAAGATATTCAAGATTTTATTGAGATGATCAACATCAACACTTAATTATACAACTTCTTCTTCATGCTTCTCACAATCTTTTTCCCTCTTCTTAGTTGGAATTTGGTCTGTTCCTCAAATTTTCTTCCTTCTTCAAGCAAAATTTTTAAGGAAATAATTTCTTCTTTAAGCCTTCTCTCTTACTAATAAAATTATTTGTGTATTTTTCTCAAGTCCTCAGATTTTACTTTAAGATGCTTTATCAAAATTTCTTCTCTTTTGTCTGCTCCTATGTCGATTTGAGCTCTTATGGAACTCAAACCACTTTCCTATGTCCTTCTTTAGCTTCGCAGTGTTTTCCTTTTCTTGTGGCCTTGGCTTTGTCCTTTTTCCTATAGTTTGGGGGAATATTTCCCTTGCTTTGGATTCGCAGATCCAAAGTCTTGCTTCTTCTATTTAAACTTCTGCTCGATCTTGATGGCTTATCGGTACGCTGTGCCAAGCAAGGAGATGTCCATGAACTCTATCTCATCCTAGATGTATCTATATAGGAAGCCAAGGTACTTGAGTACCAAATGTTTCTTAGAATCCTTGATACCTAATTTCGTGTAAAGGGTATGAGAAACATTGGTAAACCTTGGCACATCTTGGTCCCTCCCCTACTGTAGGGTGGTCCACTTTATGTATTTGTCCTCATAGCTCCCGACAGAGTAGTATTTCTCCTTGAAGGCATCCCGTAATGAATTCCAAATAGGAGCGGCTAAAAAAATTGAGTTCGTATTTTCATCCTTTTACTCACAATAGGTTTCCCACCAGTCCTTGATGTGGCTAGCGGCTTTGAGAAGAGAAAAAGTAATGTTTTCTCAGCTAGAAAAATCATGAACAAGAAAACATCCTTCTAGTAGATTCAACCATTTATCTACTGCATCTACATCTATTTCGCCATCAAATATGGGAATGTCAAATTTTACTTGTACCTTAAAATACGTGGAGCCTCTAAAGTGGCTGTTGGATGTGGATTCACTTCTGGTGGGCAACCATTGAAGGATCTAGGAAATATTATCCATCATCGTGTTCCTTTGTTTCTCATGGACCTCCTTGAGCAATATTTTGATAGGATCTCCTGCTCCCTCATCTTTCTTTTCTTCCCCCATGGAAGGCCATTGGGATTTCCAAGGCTGGTCTTGCAAAGGTTTGACCAGTTCGAGCCCTAAATCCTTATATCCTGACCTTGTTGGTGACATGCAAAGAAAAAGAAAGAAAGAGCAGATCGCTCTGATACCATTGATCTAAATTTAAACAGGAATGCTACAAACCTCTGTTGGGTTGTGTTATATTCTTTCCACATAGTTAACAGGGGGTTTGAGGGGTACCCGTAACCCCACTTTATGGGGTCCGGGGTAGCGGCTCGGGAAATTTTGGTTTTGGACCCTTTGTTAGGTTGGGCGAACCCACCTATGGTTTTGTGCATGATTTTCGCACATGATTTTTGGACGCGATGGTTTTTGGTCCATGGTATTGGATGCAATGGTTTTTTGGTCCATGGTACTAGATGTGATGGTTTTCGGTCCATGGTATTGGATGCTTCAACATGTATAAATATGTATTGTAACATTGAAAGGAATATAATGAAAAAATCAAGCTGGTAGTCTCGGTTTTGGGATCCAGGGGAAAATCTCTGTGCATATGTGTTTTTATGGGTTATGCTCTCGCATTGTTTATTTTTCTGTGATTTAGAATTCGTATGCAGGTAATTTCTGTACGGGGTTAAAACCTACAATTTCATATATAACCATAAATATAGAGATGAAGCAAAAAAAACACTATCTTTCATTAATATCAAATAACGAAATATGCTTACAAATAGAATGGAAATGAAACTAGCTCGGGCGATGGTAGTTTATCTCTGAGAAGAGATGTGGTGGCTACATGCATCTAAACTCAGTTACAATAAGGCTCAAGGACCTTTTTATTATTGAACAATAAGAGAAATCCCTAAACAACCAAAATGCTAACCCGAGGAGATGTAACACTAAGAGTTTATGGGCCTCGTTGGGGTTATTTGGGCAGGCAACTTCCCAGGTTCGTAACTTGGTCATATTATCTACATTTGAAATGCATGATACCTCGTTGGAAAGATATCTTTGAGGACTACAACTGAAAATGTGATCTCAGTAAAATCTCTTGGATGAAAATTACCAAAAAAACGTCGTTTAGTCCTTAAAAATGGCTCCGAAGTTCAGGACCCAAAAAAATGCCAGAAATAAAAAGTTGTGCTACAATTAAGAAAAATGAAAAAATGAAAGAAACAATGGTGGGGTTCCACATGAAATAGGAGGGTGGCCACCAATATCCACCTAGATCATCTTGTCAACTTGAAAGGAAATAATTCATTCTTATAGTGGCTGATCAACTTGATAGGGAAAGTATTCGTCCTCCAGTGGTTGATTAGCTTGATGTGGCACATATTTCTCCCCTTGTGTTGGTTGATCAACTTGATAGGGCATGTGTTCCTCTAGTGGTTGATCAAGTCCATAGGGCACATCTTGATCATCATCTCGTTGATTAGATTGATGAGACACATCTTCTCCCTCAAGTGGATTCTCAATTTCCATCCCTACATTGTGGAATACAAGATATACTTGTAAGTCAAGTGAGTCATCATCATAATACAAGTGAATAGTATATCTATATACACATGTTTATTTAATAAATCACCAAAGGTGGAAGGCCTTGATATGATTTGATAGTAGGTAGCCAAGTAGTAGAAGTTGAAATGGACCAAGAGTTCTAAGTTGAAACATGGAAAGAAAAGAGTTTTGATCGGGGGGGAATATGGGTCGAAGAAGATCACACTAACAAAAGTATTGATCCCTATGTCAACAAAATGGGTGATTTAGAATATGATGAAAGGTAAAATAATTCTTCCTCACTAAAGAAAAGTCAATTTAACTATAGTGTTCTAGTCACAAAATCTATGGGAAAAAAATGAAAAATAAGTTGAGACTTGGCAGCTAGGTAGAATAAATTGACATGAAACAAGGGTTCTAAGTTGAAACATTAAACGAAAATGGTTTCAATCTTAGAGAAATATGGGTTGAAGAAGAGTGCACTAGTAAAGGTATGTCTCTATGTCAATAAAAAGGGTGATTTATAATATGATGAAAGGTAAAAGAATTCCTCAATCAATAAAAATGAACTTGGAAAATATAGGGTTCTAGTCACAAACCCTAGTGTAAAGTTAAATGGAAAACAAGTTGAAATTTGGAAACTAGGTAGAAGACGTTGACATGGACCGAGGGTTATAGGTTGAGACATGAAAAAAAGTGTTTCAAACTCACAGAAAGATGGGTCTAAGAAGAGAGCACCAGTAAAAGTATAGGTCCCTGTGTAAAAAAAAATTGTGATTCAGAGTATGATTAAAGGTAAATGCATTCATCCTCAACTAATTAAAATTGATTTTGAAACCTTAAGGCTTGAGTGAGAAATCACAGGGAAAATTTAAATGAAAAACAAGTTGACATTTGGCAACTAGGTAGTAAAATTTGACATGAACCAAGGGTTATAAGTTGAAATATGAAAATAAAATGGTTTCAAGCTCAGGGAAAGATGGGTCGAAGAAGAGCGTATCAATAAAGGTATCGGTCCCTATGTCAACAAAAAGGGTGGTTGAAAATATGATGAAAGGTAAAATAATTCATCCTCAATCAATAAAAATCAATTTTAAAACCCTAGGGTTCTAGTCACTTGGACCAACAGTTCTAAGTTGAAACATTAAATGAAAAATATTTTGAGCTCAAGGAAACATGGGTCGAAGAAGAGACTAGGTTAGTAAAAGTATCAATCACTGCATCAACAAAAAGGGTGATTTAGAATATGATGAAAGGTAAAAGAATTCAACATGTATGAAAGGTAAAATAATTTTCATGATGAAGTGAATTGTATGTAGGAGGCACTAGAAGGTGATATAATCCCTATGAAACATGTAATTAATGACAACAATTATATTCTGAGAAATAAATCAGTTGTCAAGAAAGAAAAGAAATCAGCAACACCTAAGACTGTTGCATTTGTAAGGACATTTGAATACATACATTTTGTTTAGGAAAAACAACTGAATCACATACTTAAGACAAAGCAAAAAATAAAGGGTTAATTTTCTCTTTAATTCTAATTTTTGAAACAATCGACAAAAAAAGGTTTATTTGAGGTTTTCTGTATGAGAAAAATTCCAAAAAAGACCTAATGTCCTTCCACTCAAGTAGTAATTGGGCCTTGTGAATATTTTAGAATAGGGTATTGGGGCCATGTCATAAATTTCACTGGTGACGCTTCTAGTAGCCAAAAAACAAACCACAATATGGAGAGGGTTATAGTGGCCAAACGTATTATGGATACTTCCCTAAATAGATAGTGACGCTTCCAGTAGGTTGGCCAAGATCACCTTAGGTCCAAGTTCTCCCGCACCTCAACCTATAGGAAATATACCCTAAAATTTGGCGACTAAGCTATTTGCATCCAGTGGGAATGGATGAATCTTAGCTTCTGGTCATTTTTGGACGTATAACCCCTACCACATCTCGGGAGACAACACAAAGTTCTATGATAATCTGTAAAGGAAATTGGTTAGTAGTGATGGTGTGTGCAAGGTGAACCTAGTGCACATACAAAGTGTTTGAATATAAAGTATGTGGATATGTGGTTCATGATCCTTTAATACAATTCCCCTAATTACACTATGTGATATTTTTTCCTTGCAAGGATACAGACAGACCCCGATCGGGGTGGAGAAAAGGACCCTGTGTAGATTAATGATGGTGGGCAGTGCGTGTCAGCACAAGCCTCACTCTTGGGCAATCATTTTAAATGATGCAAAGAGAGAATACAGAGAAGAGAGAACCCCGAGACAAGGTACCAAGCGAATTATGGCGAAAGAAGGGAGGGGAAACGACGACGATCAGTTGGTGGCGTGCAGAAGAGGTGGCAATACATCAACGGGAGTAGATGAAGATATCTATGCTAATAAACTAAGGACTTGTAAGGTGGCAAAGGCTGTTTATACCTGACGTAGAGTTCCTGGATATTGTTTCTGAAAAGGGCAAGAGAATATGGCGGAGGGAGGTAGGCAGACAAGAGTAAACAATGAAGAGGATGGCAGAAGGATGAGGAAGACAGTTAAGCAGAGGACTCAGGAGGATGACAACTCTCAGGGGATTAATAACCATAAGAGGTTTAAAGAAAGCGAGGAGAAGATCAGGAGGAAGGAGTAGGAGGGGATGGAAGAAGATGCAATTTACAGAGAAGGAGAGATGAAGAACGGGAAGGATGAATGCAGGGGGAAAGGGAGGTTCGAGGTCAGACAAGGAAGCCAGGGTAACACCCGTGGTCGCCCTTCCAGAAGAGATAAGGGCAGAGGTAGCAGGGGTCGAGGGAGAACTGGGCAAGCTGGGAGCTATGATCCTGAGACTCAGTCCTCTAATCAACGGAAAAGAGGACGTCGAACTACAAAACAGATGGCCAGAGATGCTGAACGCGCGTACAACAATGATGCCAATGTGGAGATAAGAAGGATTATAGAGAATCTGGAAAATAGAGTTCTGAAGGAGGCCTCTAATCCTGAAATGGAAGATTGGTGCTCTCTTATGCCAGACCCTGGAAATACCAGGGGACGCCTCTCCCAGTATAAGCAGGCTCTGCATATGTATTGGGTGATGAAGTGTTTGCTACCTAAAGCAATGGAACAAGTTGCGGAAGAAATGACAGAGATAGCGCAAGGGTTCCCGAGCTTGAAAGAGGAATTGAAGAGCCTGCACTTCACACTTCTGAAACAGGACAGAAAACTTGAGGATATCCAAAGCATGCTAAAGCTGATAACCAAGGTGCACCGCGAGGAAGAGGTTAAACCGGAGACCATGGTTGAATGATTTGTTTTTGTTGTTTTTTCAAATTTTAGCAGTTAGGATCAAGAGAATCAATTTTGTGGATAGTTTGTGGAATGCAACAGTCGATAAGGATATAGCATCAGTTTGTTGGTAGGTTGATAGTTATGTTTTAAACTTGTTACTACACTTACTTAGTTTTTAAGTTGACAATATTTGACTTTCGGTGACCTTCTTACCCAGTTTCGCTTTGGGGCGGGTGGAGGTTACCTGTGTTTGTACATAGTTCTGCTGGTTGTTGATAATAGAAAAGGCCCTACTGTAGATTACAAAAAAAAAGATATTTTTTCCTTGCAAGAAAAGAAATTATGGTTTGATTATGTACCACTTACTTCTTTCCTAATTATACTATGTGAGCATATGGTTTGTGTGCAAAATTTCAAAATAAATTATAAGCCTCAATTAATCTACTTGTATTTTTTAGCAAAGAAAATTGGTTAGTAGTGATGGTGTCTACAAGGTGAATCTAGGGCACATACAAAGTGTTTGAATTGGAAGACATGTGAAAGTATTATATAGTTATAATGTGTGGTTTAATATATTTCTATAAATGGTTAATAAAATAAAATATTGTATAAAAAATTTAAATAATTTGACAGATCAAAGGAATATTGACTCTATTTACTAAGTGAAACATTTAACCTTTTTCAAAATTAGTTCTTCTTAGCAACAAATTTTTGTTTCTTCAAGGGACTATATAAATCATAAACTAAAATTGATTTCTACAACAAAGATAAAGTTATATTTTTGTTCATACATCTCATTTGCTAAAACTTGAGTTAAAATCCAATGCCGACTAAAAAGGATTGTGAGAACAGAAGGAAAGAGAAAAATGATTTAAAAAGAATAGGTGTTAAGAATAAAATTAGATGAGTTGGAGAGTCAATTGTAAATATATACCAATTTCCCAAGTAATATAGTCCCACAAGCAATAATCTCTCTTCACTCACCCCCCAACACATGTTTAAGAAATGAAAACATTTAAAACCATTTGGGCATAGGATTGAAGGGTGCGATAAAGGTGATATATTGGTAGATATAACCCCAAAATTTTACTAGTGAATCTAGGTTTGAAGCTTTATTTGGTTTCACAACAAGTCACATTTACCAAGTGAAGCATTTCAAGAACATTTCAAATTTACTTCTTCTTAGCAACAATTTTTATTTCTTCAAAAGACTATATAAATCACAAACTAAAAGTGTTCCCTATTGTAACAAATATGGTATTATATTTTTGTGCATATATCTCACATACCAAACATTTCAATTATTTAAATCCAATGTCAGTTATTTAAATCTACTCATTCATTTAATAATTTGCAAGGTTGTTGAACCTAAGACTAATAGAAATTAAGTTTAAATTCTTATATAGGAAATTAAGTTTAAGTAAATTCTCTTTTGAACCATATTTTGCAATATATTTCATGATTACATGATAAACAACTATATGAATTTAATCGACATTAGATTGCCACAGTCTACAGAGATTAGCATTGCAAAAATTTCTATCATATCATCAATATATGCATGCTAATTTATTTATTTATTTATTTATTATTTATAGTTATATGAAATAATACACTACTTTTTGAGAAAGCACAAGTCAACACTACACTTTGTATGTCTTTAAAAAACTACTTATTTTTAAAAACTTCTCATAACCTTCATGTGAGAATTGAAAGAAGAAGCTTGTGAGGTTTTCAAAGGTAGGGATAATCATTTAGGATTCAAGGATGCATTAAATGTTATATATGATGATGAATGTTACAAAAGTTTAATGTTTTTCTATATTTTTAACAAAGAATGTCTTCTCAATCCATGCACATTGGGAGTGGGGATATTCTTTCTCCTTCTAGATCTTGACACATTTTCTCGCTTCTAACTCCTACAAGTATATCAAACATTAACCAATGTAATGTTTATAGATTTTGGAGCACCTCTGTGACAACCATTTTTGCTAATCCCTCTTGTAAATAAATTTCCATGAATTGTAATTCATGTAAATAAGATATGGAAATTATGTTCCAATGATTTTCTTTGGTTAAATCACATCCTTAGTTTTTGTGTGTTATCCTAAACCATTAAAATTAAAAGGTGGGTCATAATTTGCATGAATTCAAGTGGTTTCTGAAAATTCCAATAAACCATGGTTTCAAGTAGTTTTCAATGACTTGCATGGTTTGAAGTGGTTTTTAATAATTTGCATGGTTTCAAGTGGTTTTCTTTAATTGTTTTTACATCTCATTTTTTAACGACGTGGTATTACTCTTAATGCTTATTTTATCTTAGTTTAATTGTTTCATTCTCCATTTATTTTTGGTTTTCCATCATATTTCCTAACACATACAAGATGGAGCAATTAATATGAGAAGTGAAACCATTTGAATTACCTGTATTTGCATCAATTTCTTAAATTGAATGATCTTCTTATTTTTTTAATGTCTGGTGGATTTTTCTCATCTTTTCTCTAGATTTTTCTCATATTTCCTCTATGGATGACAATTTCTTTCCTTTTCTAGATCCAAATCTCCAATTTCCCATGTTTGTTGTGAATCCTTGTGTAATTTTCATCCTTCGACTCTATGAATTAATGTTTGTTGTTTTTTTCTCTACAATTGATTTTAGAGACTAATTTATTTGTTGAAAGAAGAGGCTCAATTGATCTATAGGCTTGATCGAGCCCTTAAGCCGTAGGATTTTCCTTTAATATCATTAATATAATTTTGTATGAGGTTGGTGGTGCTTAGGGTTTTAATGGCTCGATCAAGCCATTGGATTCAATGTTAAGTGAGGTGGATCAATAGGCCATACAACGACCTCACAATGCATATCTAACCTATTATGCATGCATAACCATAACCATAAAAATGCATGCAAACCAACCTATAGACACTGTCATGCATAACAAATGCATATACAACCATACACTCATGACGACACATCCCGACAACAACATCATCAACTCCTACATTGAAATGCAACTGTAACAATGACTACCACCATGCATAGATAAAAAACACATATAAATGATACAAGCATGCATGAAAAACACATCTTGAACATCCAATCCAAGTGTTGAACCATGCTTTGATACCAATCTGTAACACCCTCCTCCCACATCTACCTAAGTAACCGTCGAACTGGGGTAAACATGTGATGTGAGGCCCCTATAATGGGATTCAACCTCCTAAGTCACCTTAAGGAAGTGGAACATGCCACATAGACCTTCCACATCAACAATAGAACTCCTAGGAGCTATCTTAACTACTTAGGTAACCAGCCCCTGAGACCAACTGAATTTGTAGTGAATAAAACCCATGAACGCTCCCTTGATATGGACTAGGGTGTGTCTAAGATCCCACAACAAGGGAAAGGGAGATTTTGGGGACCTTTTTCCCTAGTTTTATCCTTACGACTCCAGTATTTGTGCCACTTTTTCAGGCATAGAGCCAAGTTCACTACCCATAACTCAATGACACCTTCGGAAATGAATTTACACAATAAAACAATGATACGTTTGCAAAAACATTAACAAGGACTAGTCTGGACCCCTACTAGCCATAACATGCATTTCATCAAACATATCACAAATATGAAACCTATAGGTCTTAATAGCAGAGTTGAGCATAAGGGTCTCATACTTATTTGAGATTCCCTATGAGGCATGGTTGCCTCAACACATTAGCTACAATTTTATCTATTATGCCATAGATACATTGTTCTTTCATTTACAAGTAAAAACATGATGAGAACCATGTATAGCCACTATCGTAATACATGTTAATAACCATCATAATAACAACAAAAATACCAAGCAAACAACAATTGTATGATCCACATATAAACTAGTATAATACTCATTAATTAACAAGGCGAATGAACTTCATATTAATGATGCAAAGGCCAACCATGTTTGGGACTTCCACGAACCACGCGACCATAGATTAGCTGAACCAAATATTTCTTTAAGGCAATCACCCTCGTGCCATATTCCAAGCATGAATGTGGGACTTAAAACTAAACTCAGGCAGGGCTTCCAGAGGCTACACCACCTCACCCTCATCAATAGAACCAGGCTTTATCGCAATCCATCCCAGATCATAGGCCATAAAACAAGCATGGATGCCACTAGATTTTTCCACCTAAACTGTGAGGAATTTATCTATCTCCTAATCACTAGGATTTACCATAATCTACACCGAATCACTAGAACCTAACTCAGACTCCACCCTCTAGGATTTACCATATATTCCACCCTTCATAAATAAGGATTCTTATGCCTAATCAAGGGCAACCACCTCTATGCATTACCGTATATCCCGCCATTAATCGGTCGAGGATTCCTAATCCCACTGAGGCACACAATACTTGGCTTTATCGCAACACACAGTATGGTTCAAGGGTCACTAGGCTAGTGGCTTTACTGCAATCCACAATCTAGTTTAGGGATCACTAAGCCATGTGTTCTTTCTTTCGGAGATCCACCCCACTCAGCTTCGAATCCATTTGACAATCCAACCCAACCAAAACATGAGAACACCATCACACCATGGCTATCTAGAAATGGAAAGGCCATGCTCAAAACATTGTCACACCAAGAAAAATTGATGCCATGAGAGCAGAGAACCACATGCAATACCATGTATAGAAAATCTAGAAAGGAAATCACACATGCAAATCGATACCTGTAAAGAATCATGTTGTAGTTGTTTCATCTTGCTCTTCCTTACTTGCTCCTTCCTCCCTCTTGCCTCATTTTCCTTTCTTGATCCAATGCCGAAGTTCTCCAAGAAAACTCAAAGTGTCGAAGAGTGTGTGAGAGAGAATAATGATAGAGCTCAAAAACTGAAATGACAAAAAACTACACTGATCAAGCCTGCTCAGTGATCCTCATAAGCCTTTTTATCAATGAGGCCTCTATTATCTTCAATTTCCATTATTTTCCTTTATTTTCCTCCTCACATGCAACCTGTGACCTTTCACATTCCTCTTCTCCTAATTTCCATTATTTTCATAAATAAATGTGTCAAAAATGTCATCTTGCCTCTGCCAAATTCCTTTAGCCATAATAACCGAAATGATCACCTATTAGGATGTTTTACACACCATTCAACTTGGAATACATGTTCTCTGACCTTGGTTTTATTTTTGCCTTTATTAATTTTTAGATGGAATTTTGACGAGGGTTGTTACAAGGATTTTGTCTGTCAATGAATATCTTGTGGTCTGGAGGTTTTCTCAAGTCCTCAACCTCGCATCTCTATCTTGACGACAATCTGGATTGGATGTAATCATTATGCAAATGTTTCTTCAAGTAATACAAAGTGTTATTATTTACAACAAAAAAAAACCCTTTCTTGGTCAATATGATACACCACCATCATGTTCTTATTAAGGTTTCATTTTTATAAATTTTCCCTACTTCTTGTTTCCATGACCAATATTTGTACAAATATTTTTATAAAGTTTCTCTATACCATTAAATATAATTTAAAAATTTTAATATTATTATTAATTTACAATTATTATAAGCTAAGAATATTTTATAATTATAATAATTAATCCAAATAGTCTAAAATTTAAATAATTATTAATAATAATAATGATAGTGAGAATTATTTTATAAATATCCAAGAAATATATGTAGTAGTCATGGTAGAGGATTGAAATTGAAATTAAAATTAGTATAGTTTTGAGATATAATATTGATAAACCATAATATTGCCCATAATATTTAACAAAGTCAATTATGAATTAAAATTCGCCATAAAAAAAAGATAAATTTTTATAATTTTTATAATATTTTTAATTTTAATCATGTAAGATGTATCATCATGTAAATATTTTTATAACCATCCTAAATCAATATCCATCAAAATATACCCCATATATATAAATTTACAATATAACTATCCCCATCAATATCCATCAAAATTTACAATATGACAGAAACATTACAAATACATATAATAGTGGGAGACGAATATAGCCACCGTACGTTCAATATTATGCTTGAAAGCCTCATTTGATGTGAGTGGCACATGATTCTTTGAAAACGTTTTGTATAAGTTTTCTGCCTCATAATTGGGAAACCAAAATACTCGAATTCATTGAATAAAGTCCAGATATTGAGTGTGGTCATTCCAGAAGGGAATCTCATTCCAATTCCAAATTCCATCATAACGAGGAATGTCATCTGCGGGAAGTCTTATTCTTCGCATAATATCCATGTGTATCTTCCTGACTAACAAAGCCAAAGTCCAATGTCGACAAATTAAAATCTTCCCTTTATTTAAGCTATGGTCAAAATAATGCCAAAGGCATTCTCACAAAGAGTTGCACGAGTTATAGCATTCTCTGCTACTACAGAATTTAGAAAAAATTACAATATCATAATGGAAAATTAAAATGAATGACAGTGATGATAGGTAGTTAATGTTATTTAAATTAACTTATTTTAAAATTTTATTTTTATATTATAAAAGTTGTGCATAATTTTTTTTATAGTATTAATGAATTTAGGAGATAAAATTTAACATATTTTAAAAGAACATATTTTTTTTAGTATCATATAGATGACAAATTCTTAATTGTAGGTACCACGTAAAACTATTTTTTCAAGTAAATTATGCAACAAAGGAGGTTGGCTTTATTCTTATGACATTCTTATTCTAGCAAGGGTTGACCAATACCACCACAACAAATTAAGGGAGGCAATCACCCGAACAATTTCAATAGAGATGATAAAAGGAAAATTAGTGAAAATTGGATTCTTACTCTCACCTCAAAAGCTATCCCTTAATAATCTCTCCCTCTCTCCTTCCCCTTCCTTCCTCCCTAATTTATTATTTTGAATATTAATTAATTTCTTTATAACATTTTACTAATTACTTAATTATACTCACTAATAATTAATTAATTTACTATTATAAATTAATTAATATTAAAAAAATATTAAATAATAACCTAACACATATAAAATTAATACATATTTTAACAATAATACATTTAAGTATGGGGGATTACGCAGTGCATTATATTAGATATCATTTTGGGATTCAACTGCGTTAGGTAAGTCATTCAA
>APFE030388727.1:201883-232828 GCA_000404065.3 Pinus taeda | reverse complement strand
GAACTATTCAAAAATCATGAGAAATTAGTCAGTTACGACTACCTCTCATGGAAATGGTCATACGTTTGAATGACTTACCTAACGCAGTTGAATCCCAAAATGATATCTAATAATACATTATTACCGTATTAATTATAACACTAATGTACTATTATAGATAATAGTAATGTATCTATGCAAATTTATTGGCCGTTAGAATATGAATACTATGTTCACTGAGTTCTATGCATAGTAGACACTTTTAATTGATGTTTTGAGCCTTATAACCATGATGTAAAATTGTTGAGAGAAAGAGGGGAGGAAAGGAAAAATAAATAATAAAAAAAAGAAAAGATAAATAAATGAAGGAAATAGTTATTATAAAAAATATAATAAAATAGAATTAATGATAATATATTAAAAGAAAATTAAAAATTAATTATTAATTAGTCATAAAATTAATTAAATTAAGAAAATAATTAATAAATTAATAATTTAAGTTTGATATTACTAAAAAAATAAATAATATATTAAATTAAAAAATAGATTAAATGTAAATCAAGAAATAATTAATAATTAATATTAATTAATAGTTTAAGCTTAATATTATTGATTATTATTTTTTTTCTAAATAAGGTTAATATTGATATAATACAAAAAGTTACCTAGTATCTAAGCTGTAAAGGGTCTCGGCCTTAATCAGCACACAACCATGAAAATTGTCTGAGACTCCCCTACAAAGGGGAACCAGTCCAGAAGTAAACAGTCCATTAAACATCCAAATTTAACCCATAGGTTTCCTGAATAGACCAGCCTATTAGCCAACAACAAAACCACCCGGAAATTTGTCCTGACTGGACCAACCAACTAGCAGATTACCTTGAGGATACATAAGCAAGACAGAAAAAAAACCCATAACTAAATGAATTGCCACCTGTTGGGTGTGACATGCGTCGCCAGCTCATTTGGAGCGGGTTCCTCCACGATAGGATACACCCAGTCATCTGGGTTGTCCGCCTCGCCACGTCCCGCCGCCTGACGTCCTCCCTCCCTGCTGCCAGCTGCATCCTACGGGCGCGATGTGTTCTCTAGACGGCTTTCCACTGCCCGCGTGTCACTTGGGACGCCTGAAGCATCATGTGAGCTACCAGCAATGGCTTTTCCATGTCTTTTGTGCCGACCTCCATTACCATCCAACTCTTCATTGTTGTCTCTGTGCTAGCTTGCGCTTGCTCTATTTTTCTCCTCCAGGGAAGTAGTTATGGGAATTTTCTACTCAGGCTCTTCAGAAATGCAGATGGAGATGGTGGTGACTATAACTGGGCAATTCATAGAGCTACGGAACCGAAACTATGTCATGTGGGGGACCTGATGCGAAGGCAGAGGGAAGGTAGTAGTGCTTACTGCCGCCTCATCACGTCTGAAGCAGTGGAGGCAAGCTCTGCCCCTACCACTTCTAGTGTTCGGATAAAGACCAGCAGCACTATGCTAGCGGGGATTTTCAACTGATGAGGCAGGGGAAGCCGATTGTGGTTGTGTAAAGTAGGGGAGCGAGAGTACTACTGCGCGTGCCACCACGACGGTTGCGCATGTGGTGGTGGACCATGGTGGAGGTAGGCGTAGTTGCAGAGTCGAGGGGGCAGAAGAAGAGTTGACAGAGGAATGTTGAGCAGAGGTTACAGAATGCTGAGGGGCAACGCAAAGGTTAGTATGGGAATGGTGGAAGCCATTACCCAAGTCTAGATAGCAAACAAGCCAACATTTGCATCCTATGTTGGTTCGCTTAGTCGACTCTCCCGCCTGTGGAGGGTAGGCACAGTGAAACAGGGGAAGAATGATCGGGTGATTCACTAGTTCCATGGTTATGCAGGTGATGGTTTTGCCTCGACAAGAGTAGGCATTAAATGTCGCTTGCGAGGTTCCATCAGGATTATTCAAGTTGGTCTTGGAATGGTTGCAGAGGGCCAAGTCGCTGTCTCGCCCACCGTCACCCCGTCTCATCACCTTAAATTCCTTAATTACCACCCGCATCCGGGGAATATTATTGATTATTACTGATGTGATATTACACAATTCAATAATATACTAAAATAGATTAAAGTATTTCTCTATTATTAATTTTTATTAGATTTAATGAATTTATTTTTTAATTAACAAATAATATATACGGTTATTAATTATAAAAAATATAATCTATATTAATGAACTATTCATTCAATAATAAAGTAAATTCTTTCATCATTAATAAATATGTAATTTGTTGTGTTTTATATATAAATAGATTTATTAATTATAAAGTTAATAAATTATTAAACTATTATTGATGCGTTAGGATAATAAATTTGAGCTAAAATGCTAAAGACCGAAGAATTTAAATTTGAAAGAGTATTTTTACTAACTTTGAGACTGCCATCTTGATTGAGGTTGTTCATGTCTTAATATCTCAAGAGCTTCTCTGAATATTCTTTTGAAGTAGTGATTTTTTTTTAGCAATGATAGTAGTGTCTTTCAAGCAAATGTGATGCTTAGTGAGGAGCAAATGGTCAACAAAAGCATAGATGTGAGAGTGCTAATTTCTAATGATTTTTAATATCAACACAGTGCTCCTTTATTCTTGTTTCAATATAGATTTTGCCATGGAAGCTATTAATTAATTTTGTAAAATCCTTTTAGATCAAAATTGTCCTTAACAGATTTCATTTCGTGTCTTGTAATAATATGACACTATTAATTAATTATTCATATATTGATTAAAATATTACTGTTATTAATATATTATTCTTTATAATAATGAACCCCCTCTTGAATAGATTAGAAACATTGACCATAATTATGAGATGTTATTATCTGAAACATAATCTCGATAAAGAGATATAAAAAAAACATTATTAAATATATAATAATTAATTATTATTTTTATAATAAAATTTATATTTCTATATTAGTTATTATTATATCAACATTATTACAAATAATTCATTATTATATACTCATATATATACCTTAGATTACTAATATATAACACACACATATAGATTACTATTAGTTGAACTAATTGAAAGGTTTTTTTTAAATCAACTAATTCAAAGATTAAATATTGTGTGGTGTTCTCAAAAAGTGGTTGGCCAACCAATGCTGTCCACAATAAAAATCAGTGATGTCGAAGATAAATAAAAAATTCCAAAATGACAATGATTTATACATTACTGCAAGTTAATTGAAAGAATTTTATTATTTTTATTTTTTTATATATTTTAAATTTTATTTTTTAGAAATTTATTAATAAAGTCAATTCTTCAAAATGTGCCCCTCTCATTATTATTTAATTATACTAAGCATCATCATTTTCATGAATACTTTTATGATGAACTTTATTAGTAGGCTCGAAATGTGGATAATCCAAAAAGCTGATAGAACACATTCTGAATGTAACTAGATTTCTTTTTATTGAATAATAATTTCTAAAACTGATTTAGTTTTTAACTATTTTTCACTAATCTTTTAACTTACTAATCTTTACTTTCAAAACAATTCTATATAGCCTAACTCAAATATGGCTAATCATAATTATCCTATAACAAGTGTACCTATCAGCTTTTATGCAAAAAGTAATTGACATAGAAATTATTATAACTAGGATAAAAAGAATAATAATACTATTTAAAAAATTATTTATATTTATGGTGATTTTTGACATATTTATCTAAGTAGATTACTATATTGAGTAGCAAAGTTACTTTTATAATTACTAAGGCTAATGGATAAGAAGCAAATCCACTTTATATTAATCATATCCATAAAACTATAGAGATAGATAAAACTATTTTGTAAATAAAATGTTAAAATCTATATGTTATAAATAAATTAAATTGTAGTAGAATTTTTTTTAATTAATTTTGTAACTATGAATATTATTATGAAACTTATGTAAAGTATATCATAATTAATATTTCTAGCCCTAAGGGATAGTTCAATTGGTTGAGGGAGTCAATTCTTCTGAACTCCATCGAAATTAGAATTTGATTGAAAGTTAATTATGCAATAGTGTAACAATCTTCACATAAACTGACTTGTCAATTAAGATGCTTCAACACATAAATTCAGTCTTGTTAATACATTAAACCTCTATAATTATATCTAAAAGTTTATTGCTTACTTTATAAAATGATTTGCTAACTAAAGTACACTAACATATGAATTAATTTTCATAGCGACATTACTATATAACATTTATTGAATATTTTTTCCATTATATATTAATTACTCTTAACTAAAAAATTATGCATATATTTAAAAGCGCTACATTACATTTATTTATGTTTACTTTTACATTTTGATATTTAAAAATAATTATAATCAATTACAAAATATTTAAAAACTTATAACACAATAACTATTATTACTTCATGATATAAAAATAATTTACTAACCAAAATACCCCTAAGTAATCTTATTTATATATTATTTATATAGCATTAAAATATTATAACATATAAATTAAATTTTTTTAAAACATTTATAAAGAAATATTATAGTTGATAGCAAAAAATTCAAAAAAATGGTTTTGCAATTAGCCAAATCAACTATGAATATTACATATAAAAACTACAAAAATTTACTGTATAATAAAAATTGTAAAATACTCTATAAACAACTACTTGCCACAAAATGGCGTTAGTGCATTACTAAAATAGCAAAAACGATGATAGAGAGATGGAAATCGCAAGCCGGCTGCTAAGAATATCAGGGTATGAATAATGTGAAAGAGGAAACTTGCCGCGGAAATATGTAGCAAAAATATGTGGTGATGAATGTCTCATATCCTGGATCTTGAAAGATATAACTGATATTTTTTTCTGGAAAAAAGATCAACAGGATCATGCTTGGGCTAGAGATTGTTTTGATAATTCTCGAAAATTATGATACAGATATCTTGCTCACTTGAGAAATGCTAACAAGAACGGCCCAAAAACTTCCTCATTCTAATGAAGAATCAAAAGAAGTGGCCAAGTTGGATCCTTCTTCCACACCTTAGTTGTGCATTCTTATCATTCAATGAACCTGTGTTCATTAACAAACATAGTTGGAAATAAGCTAAGATGTTCACAAGCGAAGAATCTGGTCTCATCATGCCTTTTTTCACTCAATGCCATAATAGTTACCTATCTCCTTTAGTTTTTCTTCGACATATTTCTCTATGAAATTCTCCCCATATTATAAAAATTATTTTATTTTTTATTTTCCTATGATTTATTTCTATATATGATTATCCCCATTCCCGGTTCTCAACAGCTAGAGGAGGGACCAATGATTCTCCCCATTTTATGTGATTCTCCCTTTCTCTGTTTGGGAAAATGGGCATTCTTACTATTTGCTTCTTCCATATTTTGTAGGTGTGAAGTATGCAGGCATAATGATTTTTTTTCTTGTGAAATGACTTTCACTGGAATTTCATACATGATTATAAATACATGATGTTAGCTTGTTCAAATGCAATATTAGCATCAAAGATAATAATACAATCCAAAGTCATGATTATAAATACATGATGTTAGCTTGTTCAAATGCAATATTAGCATCAAAGATAATAATACAATCCAAAGTTTTATTTGGGGAAGAAAAAAACCTTCATATTCATGAGATGTAATTTTGTGTTCCAATTCTTACTCTTTAAACGCATTTGTGAGCATCTACATAAAAGAAAAATTGAAACTGTGGGAAGATGAAATTCTGAGACGATAGAAACACTAGTTCGTTGTTCGTAGGTTTCCTTTTCCTAAGATCTCAAATATGCCTAATGTTTTAAAATCCATTATATAGCTGTTGAATTTGATATTATCCAATGATCATCTGGATGTGGACTAACTACATCCTGTAGGTAACCAAGTAGATTTGGATGTGAATTACACAAGTAATCATGTTTCAAACTGTTCTGGATGCCCATCATCTAGCTAATTTATGTATCATCGATAGAGGTTTCATGAAGAGTTTGTTTTGAAAAGAAAGCTTGAGTAGTCATTGAGATGATATTTGAGAGTCATTGCATGGATTGGTCTTGTACCCTTCTTGGAGTTGATTTCATCTTGATGAATGTTGAACTTGAGAAACGTGTTAGAGTTTGAGTTTTTTTTATCTAATGTTGTTTTGTTCACTAATTTTCTTTTCTAATCATCATGCATTTTGGGCTAAGAGCATATAATTGGATCATTTATTTGATTTTATCATTGTTGTTTGCAGTGGTTACTTATGTATTGTCGTTGTTTTTCTTTATTACTTTTTTCCAAATCAAGCACCCTCACTTCATTCTTGGAAACATTTGGTCTGTATCAACTTGCAAAACTTTGGTGTGTAATTGATGGAGCTCCATGGTTATGGGATGGCCAGTTTTTGGTAACTATCTTGCTTCAACCTTTGAAAAATTAGAGTTATGTGCATTGTCTTCAACTTGCATCAGATTTATCTATCACTACATAATTAACTTTTGGTGTGTTGGTGGTAAATGGAGTGGGGCTACTTGGCAATAGATTGACCACTAATTTGAAAGTGACATCCGGTTAGAAGTATCCACACTTTCCAGGCCCTTTGACTTGTATTTATTATGTTTGTGTGGCCTCAATATATCATTCTCCTCTCTTCTCTTCTTGTTACAAGGAACTAACTAGATCCTATTAAACATACAATGTTTTTCAGTTTGACAATGTATTTGCTACAAGGAAATGGTTAGTGGATCATTGTATTTTTTCTGCAAGGTAACCATACAAATAAATTGTTTAGCAATTCAGATTGATCATTGCGGCATATTCTCTACCATACAGTAATTGTATAAATAAAATGAAAATATTATAGGATTATAGAGAATTGGTTGTGATTATGTCTAATTTTATCTAAATTTTGAATCCATGTATATTATTAGTTTGGATTGATTAAATTATGTTTAAATTAAATTTGACTATTGATTTAATTTTAAGTAAGGAGGTATTCTCTTTGAAACTTGAATCACTGTACAAAATGTTACTGGTTCATCTTTTGTTTAACTTTTTGTGGAAACTAAAATATATGGTTATATTTAAATTCTATTTTGGATTTTGATTCCAAGTTGATAAGTGTGATAGATGAAGTAGGTCTCAAATAACTTCAAAGGAAAATAAACCAAAAATATTCTTTCTTAGTTGAAATACCTTCTAGTTTCTTATGAGAAGTTTGTATTGTACGACAAAGGTTAAAGTCGTGGCAAAAATAGACAGGAAATCTAGTAGAAAGCTCTAATAATATCGATCTTCCCTTTATTGAGGTAAAGTTTAAATAAATTTTGAAAAATGTGTTTGGGAGGTATGAACTCAATTCTTACATTAGTGTTCTGACTTCAATGTGGGGAGCCATTCAAAATTGACCAACACACACATTATGTTCCAATTTTGTTGAGCCCAAAGGAGTTACATTTCTAGTTACATTAGAAACCAAGGCTAACCAACTCTTTCTTTCTTAGTTTTCACATACTTCAAAGGGTGGTTCTGCCACATTTAGCCAAAATTCCCTTAACATTTTGTCCCATGGAATTTTTTGCAAATTCTTATTCTTTGACCTTGAGGAACAAATAGGGTCCTCCTTAATGTATTCATAGTGTTTCCTTTCCCCATTTCAAAGATTAGACATGATTCCTAAATTGATCCCTTATCTCCATTCAACTTTATTCCTAAATCGGGTTTTCCCTTACCTTTAAAAAAATGTTCTCTTGACTCGATTCTTCAATTAGGGCATTCTTCACTTGTTTGACTTGTTGCCTTGGTCTAATTTCAAGGAACAACATCAAGTTCCACTTTTCAAATAGGTCCCTTCTTAGTTAGGTTCGAATGTGTTCAAATGCATACATTAAATATTACACAACGAACTATTTTCTTCCACGGTCTCTCATTCCTCCTATCGGAGTTCTTTTGCACCTCTCGGTGCAATTGCTAGTTTTTTTTTTAATAATTTTTATCATGACATACTTGAATTTCAAAACCCATAAAATGAGTCTTTTCATTGTTTTTAACGCAATTATAAAATTGAAATATATTTTTTATAAAAGTCAAAAATTATTTTTATAATTAAAAAATATTTAGTTTAACATTTAAATATTTGAGAACTATTATAAAACTTTAGGAAAATTGTTTTTATTCAAAACAATTAATTGAAAATCAAAATTAGTTTGAGAAACTAATTATAATATACTCTACCTTCAACAAATATAATAAGCGCAACATGGTAGCTACTCCGTGCGGTTTAGTTTAAATATAACAAGCGTAACATGGTAGCTACTCTTTGTAACTTAGTTTAAACATAGCTGAATAAAGTAGAAAACAAGATCTAGTTTTAGTATGAATATGTGACATATTGATAAACTTATAATATGTATATCCTTTATAATGGTTTTGAGAAGTTGTCTAAAATAGTTTCAACTATTTCTAAAAATTAGATGTAAATTAGTCATTTATTATTTAAAAGTCTGTGGGGAATTTAAGGTTGTCAATATTTAACTATATGTGAATATGTTTGTCCATGATAACCACGGAGGATCATTGTGTCCATGGTTAACCATTGTTGAGGTGGTTTAAGGATGGATGAATATGGCTGTGTTGTTTCCCATGATTGGCCATGGTTGATTTTATTTGACCATAGTTAATTATGGTCAACCATGCTTGATTATGGATGAACATCCATGGGTAACTATGGGCTAATGTGGTTGAGCATAGTTGTTAATATTTAACTATATATGAATATGGTTGGCAATATTGACTATAGTTGATAATCGTGGAAGATTGTTTTAGTTTGAATAATCATTATCTAGGTGGATTGACCATAGTTAACCATTGTATAGTTTTACCATTATTGGGCTTGTTTGACCATCATTGCCAACATGTAACTATGGATGTATATGGTTGACCATGTTGACTATATTTGATTGTGTTTCCCATGTGAATCATGAATAACCATGGTCGAATATGATTGAACTTGTTAACCATGTTATATTATAGTTATGACCCCATTGATATACACTACATAAATCTCATCAATAGAAGTAGAATTGATTATATTGGGATTTTGAAAAAATATTTACTTTTGTGCAAAATAAAGCCTAATAAAACTTTAAATTTAACTATATTAAATTCAAAATTTAATGAAAATCAAATTTATATTAATATAGCTTAACACAATAAAATAAATAAATAATATTATATTAAAAATATAATAGTAAAATAATTATTACGGTTATATAAACTTAATAGTTACATTAATTATTATTATTATGTTTTTTTCTTCATGAAAAATCATTATTAAATTATTGTAGCATTATGATTTATTAAAAATATATTTAATGATAAAAAGAAAAATATAATATCAGAAAAATATTATATTTTTTTTTTGTAAAAAATTGAAACTATTTAATTGTTGAAACTAGATTATTTCAAAACTAATCATTTATATTAGTCGTTACCTATTAATATTTTTAATAAATTAATGAAATAATATCATTATTTAAATATTTTTTCAAAAACTAGCCCGTTTAAATATAAGCCGTTACTTAATAAATTTGTTTTGATATATTAATAAATTAATATTATAATTTAAACATTATTGTTCAAATATAGTTGTTACTTGAAATTATTTATGTACATTGCTTTCTATTTAAGCTTTTGCCATCATCTGCCTCTTCATCTATTCCACCACAATTGTTGATTCAAAATGTGTCCTCATGTGATTTCTACCGAAAGACTTTGTTTAATTCCATATGGATCACAGGATCTTGAATACATAAATTATCAAACATAATTATGAATTTTGTACAGGACTTACCAAAATTAAAAAAAAGGTGACACATTAAAATCTACGGACTGGGCATGTTAAACAATAAATGGAGCTGTGCTTGCTTAGGAAGCGAGATTGAATGAAATACAAACTACATTTATTTATGTGGAGTGGTGCTTGCTTAGGAAGCAAGCTTGAATGAAATACAAGCTACATTTATTGATGTTATGGTTCAACACTCGTAGTCCACCTGTAGGTTTACCAAGGCATTTGGATAATAGGCTAAAGTGAACCACCAATGCAATGATAGATAAATAAGAATAAAATAATTCACACAAATCAGAAAATATTTTTTTAAAGCTATGCTTAGCCAAATTAAAAAAAAATGGCATGTTATACCTCCCTGGCCGGACGCATGCTTAACTAGTAGAGAAATATTATATTATTAAGCCGAGAGGCTCATCCTATAGCCCAATATGATAGGATGGGTAAGTTTGTCCGTTAGTATGTGACTATTTTAAATAAAAATAAAATAAAAAATTATGTTCTAAATAGAAAACAAATATAGGATATAATTAAAAAAAAAAATGATTATGCTCTAAAGTAAGTAGAATTAAAAAAAATGGGTGAATATGTTGTAAAGTAATTAGAAGTAAAAACATATTTTATTTTGCATTCTAAAAAAGTTTACATTTGAAGAAATTAAAAAAAAATGAATATGATGTAAAGTAATTAGAAGTAAAAAAAATTGTGCATATGTTGTGTAATTAGAAGTAAAAACACATTGTATTTTGTACTCTAAAAAACTTTACATGTGAAGAAATTTAATCAAGATGGATCTATGTTGGTATTGGATGTCCAAATCCAACACCTACCTAATTATTGAAGACTTTATTATTTCTTATACATTAATTATTGAACTTATGTTGACTATAACAAAAATAATTATATGATTAATTAAATATACGTGAATCTAATGTACGTCTAACTTCTGATACCTTATTTATTTAATACTATATATACGGAAAAATATATTTGAAATTTGAAATTAGTATAATGTAATTATTAAAGCCTTTTTTATTGTTTTGGTATATTTTTTTATTGAATTTGTTCAAATTTGATGAGTAATTGTTGGAATTGTAAGTTTTAGGTGCATCATTTGCACTAGTAGAGTGCTTCAAAAGTGAATTAGGGTAATGAGTATATTTATGTATTTATAAATGTATTTCAAATAATAAAATATCATACCAAAATTGTATCACCAATTTTGTCTAAAAAAAATCAAAACATTGGATAATTAAACAGCTTCTAGAAATTATGCTAAATTGACAGTCTTATTGGATGGTTTATTCCAATCTAATATTGATGATGTGATTATTCGGAAAGCCAAAAAATAATATAGATCACAAAAGTTTGAAATAAAAAATTAACATAATTTTATCCTATGGTTTCTTCCCATCCTGAATAAGTCCAAATTTTCTTTGTCACCCGCGCTTAATTATTAGCACCGAATTACTAACAGAACTTGAACTTTTCTTCTATTTTGGATGGTTTCTTCCAATCTTGAATCAAGTCCAAGTTTTCTTTGTCACCTGCGCTTAATTATTAGCAAAGCTTTTCAGGTTTAGAGTTAATAAATAGGCACCTGACTTGTACTATTTTGGTTCGTTAAGAGACTAGTCTCTTGAAGCTTCTTCAAGAAAAAGAAATGGGATGGATAGGAAACAGAATGTGATGTTATGAGCAGGGATCAGACGATGACTTGGACAACATACTTCAGTAGAATTCAGTTTGCCATGTTACGTTTTCCCATTGTACTACTCTTGCACTTGGGTGAAACTAATACACTTTGACCAGAAAGGCAACGTAATATCATCCATGACATCAGAATATGAATATCCTTGACTGGCGCTCAATTTATATCCTTGTCGTGTAAGTTGTGGCAGTGATCAATAATGATGTAGACTTCCTGAGATCATTTTCAGTATACAGAATACTTGAACTTTGCAGTGAACTTAATTACTTTGATTCTTATGTTGCTCATGGAAAAAGCGATCAACTTCTATAAATTTGACACCCACCACCCAACACAAATTCTTTTGTCTTTTATAAATCTTATCAGTGTAGTTCGTTGGCAGTCTCTACTCGGGTTGAGTTTATATGGCAGTGATGGGATTTGGCTTGTACTGGAAGCAGCCTCTGGCATCGTAGTTTGGTAGAAGAATAACATTTAATGTTCCACCTGTATCTTGAGATGATATGCTATGATATCGTTTACAGTTTATAATATGTCTGGTTTGAAAATGCCTAACAAGTACATCATCATTATTGCAAGGCTGTGCCAAATGGGGATTCCTATTTCAGACCCTATAGCATTTTAAATGCAGCCTGATATGGCCACTCGATACCTCGATATAACAGGCCGCCATGCCATTGCCATTGAAAAAGAAACGGAGATCAATATACTCTGGGTATCCAGACATGGCCGCATTTAAAATACTATAAGGTCTGAAATAAGAGTCTCAGTGCCAAATTAAGCATTTAACAATAAGAACTCCAAATAAATACCCAATTGCATCACAGATAAATCTAAATAGAATAATTAATAAAAAATATAAAATTAATGAGTGAAAATTACACTTTAGTTTATTGAAAAATATTTCATAGTTTCACTAAATTAATATCAAATCAATCAAATCAAATACCCGTTGTGTTATCCCTAACTTGGGGACATAAATAATAAGAAGGTTTTCTTTTATGCCATCTTTTAAATAGGAACTCTCACTCCTTAAATTCAAAGTTCAGGGAAACCTTACCTGAATACATTAAAGAGATCCTGAATATGTGGGATGAGATTCAATTTAATTTATGACACCACCGTACGTGCAATATTATGCTTGAAAGCGCTTTCACATTGCATCATTTGATGTGAGTGCCACATGATTCTTTGAAAAAGTTTTCTGTACATTTTCTGCCGCATAATTGGGGGAGCAGGAAACTGGAATTCACTGAATAAAGTCGAGATATAGAATAAACATTACCGGCCTTTCTTTGTTTCTCACGAATATTGAGTGTGGTCCTTTCAAATATGATTGCTATGTTTCCCCTTTAACGTGATCCACACTAACGAGGAAACGTTGGTAGGGGACTCTCATTTGATGAAGTCTTATTCGTTGCAGACTAGGATATTATCGATGGTATCTCCCTAACTAATAAAGCTAAAGTCCAATGTCGACAAATTAAACTCTTCCCATAATTTAATCAATCGTCAAGATAATGCCAAAGGCACTCTCACAAAGAGTTATACGAGTTATAGATTCTTTGTTATTAGAGAGTTTAATATAATAACGGAAAATTAAAATTAATGATAGTGATGATGGTAGTTAATATTATTTAAATCAAGTGATTTTAAAATTTTATTTTTATTTTAGAAAAAATTGCTTAACTTTTCATAATATTAATGAATTTTAAAGTTATGCAAGTCAATATCATAGGTAGGATATTTTAAAAGGAAATTGTTTTTATTTTCCATTTTTTTTTTTAAGTATTCCTTAGTATCTTATAGATTACAAGTTCTTAATTATAAGCACTCTTAAACTATTTTCTAAGTCCAGTCTAGCAACAAAGGAGGTTGGTTTTATTCTAATAATATTATTATATGATTTTGAGTGTAGCTAGGATACTTTCTTAAACTAGCTTAGTTTTTAATTATTTTTTCCTAATCTTTTAACTTACTAATCGTCTTTTTTAAAACAATTCTACATAACCTAGCTGAAATATAGCTAATCATAATTATTTTATAATAAGAAGGTTTGCTTTTATCCCGTCTTTTTAAATAGGAACTATGATTCTTTAAGAACGAGGTTTAGGGAAAACTTACTTGAATACTTGATTAAAGAGATTTTAAAATGTGAGGGATGGGCACATGGCCTCCAATTTTGAACAAATTTTCTTGATTTATGCGTCTTCAACTTTCCTATTTGTGTGATGCTTAACTCAAACTTTGGCTTTTAAAGTAAAAACCTCTTCCTTCATAGTAAGGGTTTGAATGTTATTCACAATATCAAGAGATTTATAAATCTTATTAAGATATGAATTATAGTCCCTTAAGGAAACCATATTTCTTTTATTTTTATGAGTTAGGATTTTCCTCCGAAAAAGTTTGGGATCCAATATAAAGTGCTATAAAATGTTATCTTCATTTCTGTTTATAATAGGATTTTGTAATTATTTGTCTTCTCACTTTTAAGGAACATGTTAGAAGCTTTCAAAATGGACTATTTTAGTAGTTTGATGCTCTTTATCATATTTATTAGAGATAGTTGTAAAACTTGATGCAATCTTGTTTTAGTATAATGAGTTTGACTCTTGGTTTTAGATTCTAATAGGTTTTCTAGCCTTTCATATTCTCCTAAGGTCCAAGTGGATATTGGTGGCCACCCACCTATTCTACCTGGGCCCCCAACACTTTTTCCTTTCAGTTTCCTGAATTCTAGCACAACTTTCCATTTTTGGCAGTTTTTCAAGACCTAAACTTTCATAGTCGTTTTGAGGTCCTAAAAGGAATTTTTTGGGAAATTGGAGAGACTCAAAATGTGAAAAAAATTGTTTCACGTACTTTTCTTTCACCTTCTTGTGGAAATATTTGAAATGAGGTATTATGATAGCCAAACGAAGATCATATTCCAAAGTTACGACCTTGAGAAGTTGGTCGTCCAACATACCCCAATGGGGCCCAAAACCATTGGTGCTTCATATCCTAGGGTTAGGGTTTCACACTTATTCTTTATGGTGAAAAGGCCTCTGAGCCTCATTGTAACACAGTTCAGAAGGAATGTAGCTGGCACATCTCTTCTCAGAGATAAGCTACCATCACTTGAGTTGGTTTGTTTCATTCTGCATGTAAATAGTTTTCGATACTTGTTATTAATTAATTCAAGTTACGTTCTTTCGTTGTATCTTTATGCTCTATTTAAATATTTATTTCATTTCATTCCTTCAAAAGTCTGGATCATCCTATCTATTCATATTTCTCCTAATACTTACAATTTATAATGACACAAATCTCATAGAATTATATGTCCAAAATACCACCCTTAAGCCTAAGGAGTGTTTTTGAGTCCAAGCATCAATGAAAACTTTTAAAAAATTTCCCTTCCATGTTCTTTGGTAAAGATGTCCCCAATTTTGGTCATTTGTGGAATGATGTATCAAATGAATAGTATTTTCCTGTACATTATGTATAATAAAATTATCATTTGTGTTTATGTCTTTAATTAGATCATGAAATCTGAGATTTTTGGCCAACTTGATAGTAAAAGTCTTCTCAACTAGAAGAAAAGTAGAATTTGGTTATATCTCTTTGCAAGTCTTCAAGTAGTCTTTTGAGCCACCCAATCTCCTTTGCTTCTTTTGTAGTTGCCACATATTTTACTTCTGTTGTCAAATATATTGGAACAAATCGTTTGTGTTACCTTTAGGCAATAGTTGTTAGTCCTCGACTCATGAGATAGGATAAATTCAACACTCCATTTTCTTTTTCCTTAACAAAGTTTGAATCAAAATATCCAACCAAGTTGAATTTATCCACCTTAGAAGATTTAAATAAAAAATCTTGAGTTCTCTTCAAGTATTTTAGAAATATTTTTGTAGCAAACCAATGTTCTTCACAAGGCTTTTGCATAAACCTAGAAAGAATCCCAACAAAAAATTAAATATTTTATCTGGTGGTGAGGTAGATAAGACTTCCCACAAGTTGTTTTTACTCATTCATATCCCGAATTACATTTCCTTCTTTTGATTCGAGCTTCATTTTTTTTCATTGGAGTAGAAAGAGGGTTACAATCAGACATGTTAAGTCCATTCAACAATTCTCCCATGTACTTCTTTTAAAATATGAATATGTACTTTGGATTTTGAGTCACTGCAATGCTAAAGTAGTAGTGAATATTTCCAAAATATGTCACCTCAATTCCCTTCTCCAAATCTTTCTTTATGGATGCAATATAGCTCTCATTGTTCCCAAATAATAACAAATGATATACATGCACTACAAGTTATACAATAAATTTTCCAAATTTCTTGAGAAATATAGTTGCATCATTAACATTAAAGTAATTGAAATTCAATTTAAGAAGATGCTTATTTGAATTTTCCTACTAGACTCACAACCCTTGTTTGAGGCCATAAAAGGATTTGGTGAGTTTACATACTTTATATTCATGTCCCTTCACAACAAAACATTTTGGTTGAGAGATGAAGACATTCTCTTTCAATTCGATGTCATAAGGATTAATACTTACAAGTTTTTCATGAGCCACTTTGATGGACCTTTCTAAGGTGGTATAGGTTTCTCTACTGATTAAGATGATGCTACATCAATATTTGACCTTTCAATCCTTTCAGTTCACTTAAAGGATATTATTGATTTGATGAAGTGCTAGAACTTCATGAGGAGGAGTTGGTTCTTCAAAATGAGACTTTGGAAATTGATCCTAGATTGGGATTGCCATTTCAATATGTAAAATATCATTAACAAAATTATGATATGTATTTACATGAGTGAATCTATCCATATGATCAAGTGAATGCTCAATAATAGTTTTTTTATTGTAAGGTTTGAGAAAATATACATATAAATAAAATCCTTATTTATCTCATGGTAAACATGATATTCCTTAGTGGTATTGGAATACCTAAAGAACAAGCACTTTTGACTCCTTGCATCAAATTTCTTCATTGCTCCTTAGGAATCAAGGATGGAAAGAGGAACTAAATATATTGAGATGCCCCACCAAATGAATGCAACCATAACATATTTCATAATAAGTCTTACTATTAATAACTTAAAATCAACACTTGTTTTTCACATATACTACACATAGAATTGTAGCACACAAAAACATCAACCTTACAATTTTCAAAAAGATAATTGAATGAACCATATTCAACATGGTCATGTTCATTCTCTGAGCTACATTATTTTGTTGGGTAGTGTATGATATAGTAGTTTAGTGTTTAATCCCATTGTCAAAGATAACTTTCAAATTTATTAAATCTATATTCTCTTCTATTATTTGTACGAAGGGAGTCAAAATGTGAATTTGATTAATTTTGAATCAATACATTAAAATTCCCAAAAATTTTAAAATATTGAGATTTATCTTTTGACAAGTACACCCAATACATCATGGTGTAATCATCAATAATATCCATTTTATATTTTTTTCCGTTAAAAAATAGAATAGGCATTGGGGTGCAAACAATAAAATTGTATTAATATAACTTTTCTACATATTCTAGAAATGGAATCATGAAAGTGTTGTTTTCTATGATTTCCAAGGATACAAGTAGTGTATTGCTTCAATGTCCTAGGGATAGTAGTGAACCTAGAAACACGATTCATTTTCAGTAAAAGAAGGTAATCATAATTAATAGGTCTAAATCTATTGTGGAATAGATGACGAAATGGAAACATAGTTTCATTGTGATGAGAGAGGTATGTCGAATTATGTGCCTAAGTAGATTTCCCTTTTCATTTCAACAATATTTAATCCTCCACTTTAGTCTTGAAATCCATCTTGTCAAAATCTTTTCTTATTTCTAACTTTCCATGAAATATGTGAATGGAGTTGCATTGCTATTGAATGTGCACAAGGGGCAATGAATTTGTTCATAACTATATGAGATAAAGTACATTATGAAAACGAAAATCAAGGAATCTAGGTAGTATAAGCTTGTTGGTGCCAAGTCCTAAGGGTTTGAGACTTGCTTTATCTACAAATATAATATGCCATCTATGTTGTTACTAAAATATTCACAGTATTATATTTGGAAGGCAATGTGGCATGTTGCACCTTTTTCAAGTTTCCAAGCATCTTTCCAAGAAAAAAAATGAAGTATGAAACAAATATTTAGTTACTTTGATATTGAAATGGGAAACAATCTAATGAGTAGATATAGTGGTTTACCTTTCATTGGATTTGGTGTTTTAGCTCTAACTTCTTTCTACTCTTATGTTTCTTTGATATTATCCAACGAGGTTCTCCATGTTGATGCATTATGTACATTTTTTTCTACAAAGGACATACTAAATTCAATTCTCTCACCGTGGTTGTGTCTACCCACCCTAAATATTAGGTTCTTTATTCCACATCATTGTTTACTACATTATCCTCTAGAATAAGGATGTGAACAAGTACTCGCTTTTCGAGAAAGGAATATGGTTTTTTCAGGTGGTTGAGTGGCTATCATTCTCTTCCCATGTCCTTTCTCCAGTTCTAAAATTCTTTCCTATAAAGAATCAATTGAAATAGACTTCAGTTAGTCACTATCTTGTAAGGATTCAAGGAAGTGAGAGTATTTTAGAGTATAGGGACTTGATGAGAGTTATGAGAGGAATACTCATCTTTAACCTAGTAGCATCTATCTCATATACGATGGATTTTAAGTCAAAAAACAAGGCCATGGGGTCATCATTCTTCAACTTTAGGTCAAATAATTTCACCAAGAGTGGAACAAACTACAATTCCAAGTGTGAGTCATACAAATCTATTAAATTTTGAGAACCATAAGAATTTGTAATAGAAACAATATAATGTCTCACTTGTTCATTTACTAATGCAATAATCAAGGCATAGAATTTATTGTATTTGTTCTTCTATATGGCTAGCTCCTTATCTAATGCAGGCTTGTTAGGTCTACTATTCTCCTCTCCATCATAGAAGTCATCCCACAAATCATAGAAAATGAGTGTATGTTTGATATTTCTAGACCTCTCTTGGTAATTCTCCTTACCAAACAACAGCACACTAGTAATGAGGATGAGGGGATGCATCTTCATAAGCAAAATTACTACAAAATATGCTTAGAATTAGTTTTACCCAAGCCAATAATAAGAATATATAACATGAATAGAGAGTGGCATTCTTCCTTCAAGGACAAACCAAAGCCAAAAATTGACTTCACAAAATTCAATTATTCTTCAATTCCATACTAATAAAAAAAAGGTTCATTATGCTCATATAAAATATTTAATGGATTAAAAGTTATACTAAGAGGGAGGAAGGTGAATCAACATAATACAACTTTAAACTAATTAGTACATTCAATCACAGAATAATACATTAGACACATAATATCATTGAACAAGATATATACGTGGAAACCCATCAAGGAGAAAATCACAAAACTTCTTATGATTATTTAATTAAAGTATGCACCAACCTACACGAGACCCCAATACCCTAAACTTTGCAAGAAACAATTTGTAGGAGATATGATGCAGGGCAACTTGCAAATAACCATGATCTTTTCTCATGTATATGAAGGCATGCGCCTCAAATGAACATCCACAATGCCTGGAAATTTCAACATTTAACATTTGAATGCGGAAAGTTTTCAAAATAACAAAACTCACACTCCTCATACCATTAACCTTCAGCTTTGGACGATCTATGCTATATCACCATGGCGAAGTAATACGTTCTCAAAGCTAGATAGCTCTCTCCTAAAGGTTTATTATGGGATATCGATTGAATTGAGTTGTATTTCAATGATTTCATACCACCATGCAAACATTGACTGCTTGATATATTGAAAGCGTCAAGGGATAATGCTTCTCTTCATTCCTCTGAATCACAACAACTTATCTTCCAAGATTGCATGCCTTCCACTTGAATTCGAAACTCCTGTACATCAAAGCTCACATAACAATTACCAAATTCTTTTATGACGTGGTAATGGATTGAACTGATAAGGTAAGGTCCATAGTAATAAAATCTCGTGCCCACGCGATTCCCGTTCCTGTACTGAACTCAATTCCTCTGTATACAGTCTTCCCACATCGCTCCTTCAAGGAAACACAGCCCTCAGCACTGTGAGACAATGTCAACAGTTCAAAAGGCGATTTTTGAGGCCATTGTGGGCAGTCAATTCTTCGCGTAGGATCCTGCTAAACAACACACAAAAATAGCAAACCTGGTTTCTGTACGCACAGTGTATGCAAGCTCCTTACCAAGGGTCTGAATATCTAGTCCTACTGAAGTCATTTTCCCTCTCCATCTTTCAAAGTCCCACGGAACCCGCTCTGTAGTGGACACCCTTTCCACGCACACAAATATATATACAGCAAACAAATATGTCATTAACAACAATCAGATATATAAGGAACACACCACTATAACACTGCCTTCATAGGAGAATCTGCTTTGAAGCTAATAATTGGGGAATACATTGCCCATTCAACCTTTCCAGGAGAATATATAGACAGCAACCAGATTAAATCCACGGTTATATGTATATTAATTCAACGAACACGCTCTCATTCAATAGTTATGTGGATTGGGTATGGTAGAAAGATGCCCGTCCACAACAACCTTATTCACAGTTTTGTTCCAAACCATAGAGCAAATTAAATTTGTATTTAATCGAATTTCAATTGCAAATTCCGGCTTCTATACAGCCTCAAATCGACTTTTCTACTCAGCGCATCTCTACAGTGCCTATTTCTGAGGTTGGAGGAACGCTAGTCTTCGGTTCTGAGGAATGCTACTGCTGTTTTCTTAAAAGAATGTCACACTTCCTCTGCGCAAACAGAGGATTCCTCTGCCATTAATAAAATGGGATTCATAGGCGGAGCAGTGTTGTTATAATGAAAAGGACCTGACCAAAATGTTTCACACACACACAGTAAACATCAAACGGAGATATGAAGGCGATTCAACTCCTTAATACGCAGTCAATTAATTATTGGATACATGCATAGTATCATAAAAAACCATTGCACTAAAATGGCAGAGAGTTTTTGAAATTATGCTTTGACACCGCCTCTCTCTCCTCCTTCCTGAGAGCTCAGCTGCTTCTTTATTTCTAATAATAATGGATACATACATAAGGAATAGATCAGACCTTATCTCCTAGAAAAAGCAAGATTTTTCCCCTTTTACACAATGATTTAAAGCTTGAAGCTTTATTCCCTATTTTTTATCCTAATTTTAATTGAAAAAACATAGAAATCTTATCCCAATCCTTTTTCCTAACTATTCTCTCATATTCTTTTATTTAGAAAAAGAATATTTACATTATCTTCACTTCCTATTTTATCAAAATATTTAAATTTATCACACCCCTTTTTATTCCATATTTGCAAATGAGGGTGGTCTTGATGCTCCTGCATCATACACCCAACCTTAAAATTAATCATGATCCCTTGATCATGTGTTTGGATCTGTGTATGCCTGGATCCCACACTTTGTTCTGCAAGTCATCATGTGCTATTGTTCGCTGTCTTCCTCTAGGTTTCCACACTTTATGTTGCATCGCTCCACTGGCTGTGCTCTCGCAATATTCTGGTGTCTTCCTTTTGCTGCTTCTCTTTTGTTTCACTGCTGCTGGTCTCTTCCGGGATTCCTTCACCATCATCTGTCTCATCAGTTCAATTTCTTCGTCTAACATATTTTGTCCAGCATCTCCAGTAAGACCTGTACTCACAAAACATTTGTTAGAATAAAAAATATAAGGCATCAGTGCCTCTTCTACTGCTATCAAACCACATGTTGCTCTAGCTGTTACTATGGATGTTGCTGCCTCCCAATATTCCTGTCCCTCTGCAACATTCCTTTGCCTGTCACCTGTAATTTCATCTACAACTTTTCCCTCTTGTTCACTGCACTGAACTTTTTCATCTGTTGCAATCTCCCTATCATACTGTGGATTCTCCAACAAATATTCTAACAATGCAATTTCTCTGTAACATCACTAAAGCATATCATCATCACCTGCATTCATACATAAACTTTCACTATCAACTGTTACTTCCTTTATCTGCACTTTAGACTGATTTTCTTCTTCAGCATCCACAAGAACTTCCTCTTGTGTTGTAATAGTTTCACAAGATGGCATATCCTCCTCAACACCTGTAATCACATCACAATTGTCAGCTATATAAACACAAGAGTTCACATTATCCAGCTCATCTAGATCTACCCAATAATTCAAGAAATCATCAATAATCTTCTCCTATGTTTCATCAATGGAAACCTCCTCTGCACCTGCAAACACACACAACTCATCAGTTTTAAAACTGCAAGACTTTTTAGTCTTGACTGCTTTCTTCAGCACTTCCCCTTTACAAGAAGTCTAAGTCTCTTTTTCAACAAGGCAATCAGAATTTGCTTCAACCTCCTCTGCAATTGTTGCCAAATCACTCTCTTTCCCTTCAGTGGAAAGATCCATTTTCCTTTCTGCTTTTCCTGCTCTTGCAGCCATTCTTCCAGTACCTGCGACTGTGCCTTTATTTCTGCAATCTTTCTTTCTCGAACTACTGCAGTCATCTCCTCTCTGTGGCATTTCTCTGAACCTCTTCCTTCTCTAGAAAAACTCCTTCTACCTCTGGCAGACTGCTTCCTCATGAGTTTCTCACTCACCATGAGTTGTACTAGCCTCTACAACAACAATCTCTCTTGCTGCAACTTACCTCACCAATCCTTCCCTCTAGATCTGGTCTTTTGGTAAGTACTTGGTTCACTGCCTCTGGAACCTCTTGAGCACTCCTCTACTCTCTCTAGGCTATCTTTTCAACTCACCTTCTTCTTCAGGACACTGCACTTGTCCTTGTCCAGTCTTCAGCTGAATGCCAGGTTCACTGCCACCTTCTCTGCAACCATAAACTTTAATCATAAATTTTCAATCAAAAATCATCTCACCTCTTAAGATCTTGCATGATCTTGTCTTCGTTCCCCTTCTGCAATTCTTCTTCACTTGGGTAGTTTGCATATCAGATCTGATCTTCCTTTCAATCAAAAATACACTTCAATTCTTCAACAAAACCTTCTTGCAATCATTAAAAACAAAACAAACAGTCTTCAATGAAAACAGAGCCAGGCTCTGATACCACCTGATGCAGGGCAACTTGCAAATAACCAGGATCTTTTCTCATGTATATGAAGGCATGTGCCTCAAATCAACATCCACAATGCCTGGAAATTTCAACATTTAACATTTGAATGCAGAAATTTTTCAAAATAACAAAACTCACACTCCTCATACCATTAACCTTCAGCTTTGGACGATCTATGCTATATCACCATGGTGAAGTAATACATTCTCAGAGCTGGATAGCTCTCTCCTAAAGGTTTATTATGGGATATCAATTGAATTGAGTTGTATTTCAATGATTTCACACCACCATGCAAACATTGACCGCTTGATATATTGAAAGCTTCAAGGGATAATGCTTCTCTTCATTCCTCTGAATCGCAACAACTTATCTTCCAAGATTGCACGCCTTCCACTTGAATTCGAAACTCCTGTACATCAAATCTCACATAACAACTACCAAATTCTTTTATGACGTGGTAATGGATTGAATTGATAAGGTAAGGTCCATACTAATAAAATCTCGTGCCCACACGATTCCCGTTCCTGTACTGAACTCAATTCCTCTGTATACAGTCTTCCCACATTGCTCCTTCAAGGAAAGGTAGCCCTTAGCACTGTGAGACAACGTCAACAGTTCAAAAGGCGATTTTTGAGGCCATTGTGGGCAGTCAATTCTCTGCGCAGGCTCCTGCTAAACAACACACAAAAATAGCAAACCTGGTTTCTGTATGCACAATGTATGCAAGCTCCTTACCAAGGGTCTGAATATCCAGTCCTGCTGAAGTCATTTTCCCTCTCCATGTTTCAAAGTCCCACGGAACCCGCTCTGTAGTGGACACCCTTTCCACGCACACATATATATATATACAGTGAACAAATATGTAATTAACAGCAATCAGATATATAAGGAACACACTGTTATAACACTACCTTCGTAGGAGAATCCGCTTTGAAGCTAATAACTGGGGAATACGTTGCCCATTCAACCTTTCCAGGAGAATATATAGACAACAACCAGATTAAATCCACGGTTATATGTATATTAATTCAACGAACACGCTCTCATTCAACAGTTATGTGGATTGGTTATGGTAGAAAGATGCCCGTCCACAACAACCTTATTCACAGTTTTGTTCCAAACCACAGAGAAAATTAAATTTGTATTTAATCGAATTTAAATTGCAAATTCCAGCTTCTATACAGACTCAAATTGACTTTTCTACTCAGCGCATCTCTACATTGCCTATTTATGAGGTTGGAGGAACGCTAGTCTTCGGTTCTGAGGAATGCTATTGTTGTTTTCTTAAAAGAATGTCACACTTCCTCTGCGCAAATAGAGGATTCCTCTGCCATTAATAAAATGGGATTCATAGGCGCAACAATGTTGTTATAATGAAAAGGACCGGACCAAAAGTGTTTAACACACACACAGTAAACATCAAATGGAGATATGAAGGTGATTCAACTCCTTAATACACAGTCAATTAATTATTGGATACATGCGTAGTATCATAAAAAAACCATTGCACTAAAATGCTAGAGAGTTTTTGAAATTATGCTTTGACACCACCTCTCTCTCCTCCTTCCTAAGAGCTCAACTACTTCTTTATTTATAATAATAACGGATACATACATAAGGAATAGATCAGACCTTATCTCCTAGAAAAAGCAAGATTTTTCCTTTTTTACACAATGATTTAAAGCTTGAAGCTTTATTCCCTATTTTTTATCCTAATTTTAACTAGAAAAACATAGAAATCCTATCCCAATCCTTTTTCCTAACTATTCTCTCATATTCTTTTATTTAGAAAAAGAATATTTACATTATCTTCACTTCCTATTTTATCAAAATATTTAAATTTATCACACCCCCTTTTTATTCCATATTTGAAAATGAGGATGGTCTTGATGCTCCTGCATCAAGATTGAAATCCCATCATATTTGCAATCACTAACTTTCAAGAGACACCAATCCCATCAAATTTGCAAGCACCAACTTGCAGAAGATGTCACTCCCCTTTGAATCTGTTCATTTAATTTCTTTTTCCTCCTATATCTTCGTTTCATCACATTTGCAGACTATATCTAGAAGCACTTCCTTCAATTCTAAAACTTCAACCTTATTTAATTGAAATCACTATCATTTCTCTTCTTTCTCAGTAGCTATATGCACTTTCTGGTTCACTAGTAGTCTTCTACCATGCTATACAATACAATACTCTATTTTACACATGCTTTACTCACCCAAATATCAAACTATTCAACTTCACACAATTTGTTTACATATGTTATTTCTCATATCTTCTAATGTAGTATCTCTGTGCTTTCTATCTTGTCACTTACACAACCATATCTCTACAATTCTTTTCTACTTTCACACCATTTTCACACCCACTTCTCATATGCACTCTCTGCACAGTTATTATAACCTTGCATATGTGCTCACCTCACTAATGCTTTCTAATGGCATATATGCTCTATCATATTCTCGTATCACCACTCAACCTCTCTCACCAATTAATCATACATACATAAGTACATACATACATACATACATACATGCATGCATACATATATATATGGTGTGAGGACATTTTAGCCCTTTTTCTTAGCACATTTCCTTACCCACATTTCTTATTTACCTTTAGAACCAGATGCTACAACCATATACTTAACCACTAGTTCTAATATATCTAGATGATGCAGGAGCATTCAGCCAAAGGGAAATTATTGTAAATAATAGACATAGGGGGTCATGCATTCGTGGAATTAGTTTCCTAAGTTCCAAGTCAGTTTAATAACTATGCTTTTAAGTGTGATTTAATTAGATATTTTCAAAATAAATAAAACTAGGGAGAGCTTTTAGGCATAAAAGGAATGGATGTGGATCATTAAGTGATAAGGAAGATTTTCTATTTTAGAACAGGAAAAAAGATGGAATAAAGCTTCAAGATGCTTTTTTCCATATGTATGCATTGCATGTAGAATTAGAGCTTTTAGTTGACTGATTTTTAGATCATGCTAAGCTTTATAAATGTTGAAGCCTCAAAGGCATTGAAAATAAGAGAGTGAGATTGTGAGAGAGAGTGGTTGAGAATAGGTTGAACAGCCAAGGCTGTAAGTCCTCTCGAAATTCGTAAGGGCCATGAATGTTGAAGATCTGACCAACAAAATGTTGTAATTCATTGTTTCAGATTACATATATGTTGATTGGGGTTATATGTATTGGTTGTTAAATTCTGAAAGTAGAAGTTGAATTGTGTGCATTTGATTTGGTTGTGATTACGGATTCAAAGGCAATCGAATGAATTGAATTGTGTATGGGCTTCACAATTGATTGATTAACTGAATGGTATTGTTAATGGATATATTTTATAATCGCTGTAAAGTTTAGAATTCCCGCAGCTTAAACTTGGGTGAAGTGGAAAGATTATTTGGTGAACTGGTATTGTTAAATCGCTGGAGTTGTTTGGTTTTTCCGCAATTTTTACATTGAATAAAGATTAACAAAGACATTATTATGTTCTGTGTTAACTACCTTAAAGGCGTAGCGCTATCGATCATAGGTGACAGATATAAGACTTTGTATTAATTACTTGGCAGCGTATTCTGCAGCTATTGATTTCAGGGCGGTTCTCCAATGTTTAGCTTGAGGGCAGAGTCATCTGTGTGGGGTTTCCCTTTATAATTTTGTTGAATATAGATAGCGTGTAGTGCGTGGGAAGGCAGTGTCATGTGTGTGGAAAGGGCGGTGCGTTCCTTACATGTTTGCTGTTAAATACATAAATGTATGCCTTAATGAAGATACATAACTGTTAAGGTTAATTGGAGGGTGTCCAGTGTAGAACGCGAGAGACAGAGGAGGAGGAGGGCATGACAGAATCACCTAGACCTACCTCTCTTCAACGCAACACCAGTGCATAAATCAAAACTAGAAGCGGAGAGTGTGAATGAGCACGGTGGACGCTAGGTTGAGAGGACGTGTATAAGGACCGAAAATACGTTAACAAATGGGCGAAACAGCGTGTTGTCAGCCGACGAAGACTCTGAATAGAAGCTGAAGTTTCATTTAAATTCTCCGAATGGTTAGGCCTCTTCCCTGAAATAAAAAGTAATGACGGGGAAAGAAGGAAATGCTTTTGTGTGAGACGTTCTGGGAATTAGGAAGTTTACACTTAAAGTTCTTGCTTTTGATGAATTGCAAGAAATGAAGGCCTCCAACCTGAAACGTGTTCCATGATTGTAGGTGCGAAGACCTTTTTAATTAAATGATAGTATAGTATGCACAATTGACTGGTAATTAGATTTTTATTGGGAGGTTTCTATTGGGAGATTTCTGGAGATGCATGTTTAATAGCATAGTGTTTAAAAGATCCTGGGTTTTGCAGGCTTGCCCTGCATCACTAGAGTACAAGCTTTGTTAATTGAGAATATTTGTACGTAAGTGGATCACCATATGCTCATATTTTCCTTTTAATTTCATTTCAGCTTTGAATACTAAATATCAAACTCTTAAGACCTGGAGCTAGGACCATAGTATTATGTTACTCCACTAAATCCATATTCTGAGTACATGTTAGTCAAACAAACTGTATACACAAAGAGATCATTGGATGCCCAAATTTGTTTTGCAATTCCCGTAGCTATGGATTCCAAATACAAGCCCAAATACATGGGGATGTAAACTTGGATTTAATTCACTTATCTAATGTAATTGGAGTCCAAGATATTTGGTAACAGCATCACTTAGTTCACATATGGATTATTGAATGCCGAGATGGATTTTCATTTACCTTTAAGTGTGAACCCTTTAACAACTGGAACTGTGTTATAACTATCTTAACCAAATATCTTAACCAAATATAGAATTTGGGTCAAACAACCAATCACATTAACTCAACATACTCCTAGATGGCTAAATAACTGGATTATTTTGAATCCTTTTAGCTCTAGAATAGGAGCCCTAATTTACCACACCACTTTCTAGATCACCTACCAAGTAACCTTTTCTAACTGAATAGTGTGTGTCTTAATGCTGACCTACACTTGCCACGTCTCACCTACCAATCCTCTAGTTAGTTGGCCAAACATTCTGTTTATTACTACCATGTTTCATACACTACTGATGCCACATCGTCATCTTTGTTACCTATTTTCCATGTAACTTCCAACTATTATCCATGTGATGTTGCCACTTGTCCATTGTGTGGGATTCACCCATTGGAAAAAACATATATCTGGAACCTAGGTACTTTTTTAAGTGGTTACTTTTGTGCAAAACCAAATGGTCAGATGTCTAGATAATAAAATGAATCAAAATTCAATATGGATGCTTGGATACATGAAAATTCCAAAATATGGCTAACTATTTTAGCTTGGTGAGCTATCAAATATATGAATTCCTAAATGCAAATATCATATGAAATCCAACTAAGTGCATAACTCACTAAATAGGCCTAATAATTTTGGTTTTATTACTGGTAATGATGATTTAATGCCCTAGATTAAGAAAGGACCAATTTTGATTTTAAACACTAAGTTTCATTGAAGGAGGAATCAAAAAATTCCTTTCATGTTGTTTGTTGAGAACTCCCCGTGGCTTTGACAATCATGTATCCACTGTGAAGTCCCCCTAAAATTTACATCAATGAAATCATATTCAACAATATACCCTTCTTCATTAATGAAATCCTCTATCATTGGAGCACTAGAAACCCCTAATATCCTCCTACACTTTTAGAATTTCTTTCCAACCTACTAGTCTTTCACAAACCAATTACCATTCTTTTTGCATTAATTGCACTTGTTGATTTAAGCTCTAAACCAAGTAATCTCTACACCAATTTAAGGTGTGCACCAATTTCTTCCCAGCCGATTTGCAAGCTCTATACTAATGGTTGAATACCATATCGGTGGCTAATCTCTCCTACTACTCTGAAGAAATTATTTTCTCTCCCTACTATGAACCAATCTCCAAATTAGTGGCTAAAATTTGCATCACTACTCTAAAAGAACTAAAAAGTAAAATACTAACTACTCTGCACCAATTTTACAACCAATGTCACACCAAAGATTCTAAGCTCTAAAGCAAATGCTCTGCACCATTTGTATATTTGTACCAATGTCTAAACTCTACTCCAAATGTTGGTCCCTCCCCTTATACCTCGCTCGCAACTCCAATGACCAAACAATTTAACACTCCTCTTTTGACATTAATGGAAAATGGTTGTCTATAAATTATAATAGCATTTAATCATTGACACTAATTTCACGTCTCATAATACAATCTATGCATATCTGATGCCTACTAATCATACATACTTTTCCATCTGAACTTCCCCTTGAACTAATGCTTCTACTTACTACCAGTCCCCCTTGGTCATGAACACAAAACATATGCTACTCCAGAGCTTATGAAACCAATGAATTAGTAATAAATTATCACCAACAATCTGTAGGTTTTAACCCTGTACATAAATTACCTACATACGAATTCTAAAAAAATAAAATAAACAATGACGAGAGCATAAAAAGTAAAGAATATATACATGGATATTTTCCCCTATATCCCAAAATAGGGGCTACTAGATCGATTTTTCATTATATTCCTTTCAATGTTACAATGCATATATATACATGTTATAACATCCATAAACCCCAATTCATTAACTGTAGATTAGAACATAATCGTATTTCCCTTAACCAAATCTACAAAATACCATGGGCACAAAACCATCATGCCCAAATCCATGTGCGAAATCCATGCACTAAACCATAGGTAGGCATGCCCACCTAATATAGGGTCCAAAAAACAAAATTTCCTAGGGTGCTTCCATAGACCCCATGTAGGGGGTCTACTGCTCCCCCCTCTAACTCCCTGCCTTCACGCGTGGGTCTAGTCATGAAAATAATATAACACACACACAACCTTTTGCACTTGTTTTTTTATTTTCCACATAGGGGTTCATAGGAGAGCTTGGTCATTGATCCATCCCTGCAATTCCCATTGTTTCTCTATACAAAGAGAACTTCTTAGTGCTCACATACTTTGTAATGCATCTACATTATTCGTCAAAGTGTCCACCTTTACCATGAACACCTTTTTGCCCTCAACCATATTCCTTACAAAGTGATACTGAACATTAATGTGCTTTTTCTTTGAATGATAAGCAGGTTTCTTTTGCAAGAAAATTACACTTTGCATGTCACAATCTATCATTATAGCTCACTATACTAACCCCATACTCGAACACAATCTCTACAACCAAATTTCTTCCTTGCTTGCATGAGTGGTTGCCATATATTCTACCTCCGTAGTTGAAAGTGCCACTACAAACTATCTCTTACTCATTCAACTGACTACACCTCCAAATAGGTTAAACACATACCCATTTGTAGATCTTCTTTGACCTAGATCTGCAGCCTAGTCTTGGTCAACAAAGCCATGGATGATCAAAACTTTGTCCAATCATGGTCTTCCTTGGTAGCACAAAACATAATCAATAGTGCCACGGAAATACCTAAAAACTCACTTCACCACTATCCAATGCTCCTTCACTGGTTTTCACATAAACTTACTCAATACTCCCACTACATGTGCAATATTTGGTTTAGTACAGACCATTTCATACATCAGGCTACCAATTGCACTTGCGTATGGAACACGGGGCATGCCCTCTTCCTCTTCTTATGTCTTGGGAAATTTTTCAAGATATAACTTTACACCTACACGAATAGGAACCTTCACCAATTTACTATCCTACATATTAAACCTCTGCAGTATGATCTCAACATACTTCCTTTGGTTTAACTAGAGCTTCCTCTTTTCCCAATCTCATTTCATTCCCATGCCCAAAATATAGTTTGTAGAACCAAAATATTTCATGTCGAGTTTGGAGGACAATTGGGTCTTCAAATCCTGGATAATTTCTTTGTTATTTCCAATCAACAACATATCATCCACATACAATACCAAATAAATAACATGGGAACCAATTAATTTAAAATACATATAGTGATCTACTTTTCTTTTGGTGAAGCCAAGTCCCTGTATAAATCTATCAAATTTCTGATACCGCATCCTTAATGACTGTTTTAACCCATACAAAGACATTTTTAACATGCATACCAGTTCTTTCTTACCCTTCATAGCCAATTGGAGAGGTAAGTCCCCTCTACGGATAGAGGCGATCCCTACTAGCCCAGAACGGGTCTAGCAACAATCAATCAATGCTACTCTGCAAGCTCCTAGTTGCAATTAAAAAGTGGGTAATGAACACCTACTTGGATTCCAGCGCTATT